>JXCR01102101.1:80053-152312 GCA_002079205.1 Phalaenopsis hybrid cultivar
GGGGCTACCAGGCGCAGGTCAGCCCAACTGGACCCTTGGAGGGGGGCCCCATCGACCCTCCTCCTTTTCCTCCCCTCCTTGTATTTTCTTTTTCTTTCTTTGCTTTCTTGCTTCTCTAAATCTTTCCTAATTCTATAACATTTCATAAACGCCAACATCTAATTTTATTCTCCATCTAATCTTAAAACCCATGTATTAAATCTGAAATTTGATTTTATTTCCTTCTCTATTTTAAAAGTTTTGCCTAAATTATGAAATATGATATTATTCCATTCTTATTTTAATATATCCTAAAATTGAGTCAAGTTTTTTATAAATAGGAGTTCTTGTATCTAGGGTAAGGTCTTATTTTTGAAATCTGATTTCAGTTTATCTGAATAGTTTCTTTCTCGAAGGGCTGTATTCGACGACGAGGAAAGTGCTTCGGCTGTAACCCCGTCCGAGGTGGTGTTTATTTCACTGTTCCGACCACTACCCGCTGTCCATCGGCGTTCCAACCACCCTTCAACACCACCGGTCACCTCCGGGCCAGCCAAACAGCCAGCCAATTCGCGTGCAGCTTCACTGTGGCTGTTCACAGCCCTCCTACTGCCCTTCCAGACATCACTGCTGCAACCACCTGCTGTTCGCAACCCTCCTGCTACCGTTCCAAATGCCAATGCTGCACCTCTTACTGTTCACATTCCTCCTACGGGCACTGCTGCAGCCACATGCTGTTCGCAGCTTTCATGCTGCCCTTTCAAATGCAACTGCTGCAGCCTCCTACTGTTTGCATTCCTCCTACTACCCTTCCAGACATCATTGCTGCAGCCACATGCTGTTTGCAGCCCTCCTGCTGCCCTTCCAAAATCCACTGCTGCAGCCTCCTGCTGTTCCCAGCTCTCCTGTTGCCCTTCCAGACGCAACTACTGCAGCAACCTGCAGTTCGCAGTCCACCATCCGCCCTTCCGACGTCCCCGCCGGAGACTTCTCTGCACCTTCCGCCTCCTGCCACCTCACTCACCGCAGGCCGCCGCCTCCATCAAGCCGTCCCAGTGCCTACAGCTGCTGCCTTCCTCCTTCCTGCAGCTCACAACCTTCCTTTGCCTCCGCTCCTTGGCTTCGTCCGCCATTCTTGCCTTCCGCTCCTCGGCTTCCGCCACCATCCTTGCCGCCTCCGGATTCCACCCTTTGACGAAGCTTTCCGTTTCCTCCTGTTGCGGTTCGACGCCTCGACGAGCGCTGAATCGCTGCTCCGCTTTCACCCGACATCACTCCGGCCTTCACCGCAGCCACCGCTCCAGCACAACCTCTCCGGATTCCTTGCTCGTCGGGCTTGTTGTGTCTTTATTTATTGAGTTTTTGTTTGTATTATTTTATTTTATGTTTTGATTTATGTGGTGCCTTTTCTTTTCTTGGGAGTCATCATTGTAACTATTCTTTTAAGTTATTAATAAATTCGTGTATTGCGTCGTGCTTTGCGTTAACTCCGGTATCATATGGTATCATAACTAGCCTAACCCTAGTCCTATCCTAGGGTTCTCTAGCATCCGCTCCCCTACCCAAACCAAAAAATTTTTCCCCCTCTTTTTTTTGCATCTTTTCTTGATTTCCTCTCTCATTCTCTTCTCTTCGTCATTCCTTTTTTTCCCTCTTTGTTTCCCTCCACTATCCTCGACATCTTCTTCCCTAAACCATCAACTATGCCTTCCAGAAGAAACGTACTGAACCACACATAGGATGCGCTACAGCATAAAATCCAGCATCTACAACAACAACAGCAACAACAATTGGCATAACTAGTTGAAGGAACCCAAGGCAAGGTTATCCTCTATCGTGATCTAGAAAGTCGACATGAAGACAGGGACGACGATCTCAATCTGTTCCATTGGGAAGATGTGAGCGACAAAGGATACCGTTCTCTCTGTTTTGGCATCCAATACCCGAGGAGACCACAAGAAGAACCCCGATACCATCACAACTTCAGTATTAAAATAGATCTCCCCAAATTTGATGGCGATATGGATCCAGATGAATTCCTCGACTGGCTGCAAACAGTTGAATGAGTTTTCAAATACAAGGAGATACCTGAAGATAAGCGGGTCAAACTAACAACTATTAAATTGAAAAAGCACGTCTTGTTATGGTGGGACAACCAACAACGTCAGCAAATGAGGGACAACATCGACAAAGTCACAAAGTAGGACAAAATGAAGAAAGTGCTATTGCATAAATACTTGCCCCCGCACTACCTCCAAGACATATTCCTTAGCTCCACAACCTTTAACAACGAGAAATGAGTGTAGAGGAATTCACAGCCAAATTTAATCAATTACAAATAAAGTGTGACTTGGTTAAACAAGAGGAGCATACCATTGACCGCTACTCAGAGGTCTGAAGCCCGCCATTAGCAATGTAGTTCAACTACAACCCTATTGGTCGCCGAATGACGTCCAAATCTTAGCCGTGAAAGTTGAAAGACAATAGAAGCAGACCAGATCGTAGCCTTCCTTCCAACAACAATCCTCATACAAGCCAACCCCAACAACTACACCTATTGACAAAGGCACACCAGGAACAGGGAAACCAACAACCTGGAATGCAAGACTGATCCAAGCAACAAGAAACCCAAAAATGGTACTCTTTAGGGCCAATGCTAGCCACAAAGTGTTTAAATGCCATTGTTTCAACCACATCGCCTCCAGGTGTCCCACAAGCCGAGATATCTCTTTTACAGACCAAGGTGTCATGGAGGAAAGCGAGGATGAGGAAGCAGCAGAAATTTTCGATGAAACACTTCAACTCCCAGAGAATGAAGGTGAATTACTAGTCATACAATGAGTCCTACTATCGGAACCAACACAGGATCAGTCATGGCTACGATATAACATCTTTCGTACAAAGTGTGCAGTTAAAGGGAAAGTTTGTAGCTTGATAATCGACAATGACAATTTTGAAAATTTTGTATCAACACTAATGGTGACAAAGTTAGAATTATCCACACAAAACATCCTCAACCCTATTCCCTCACTTGGTTGAAAAAAGAGAATGAAATTTGTGTGGATCAACAATGCCTTGTTGAGTTCTCGATTGACAACCAATTAAAGGAACAAGTATGGTGTGTTGTCGTTCCCATGGACGCCTGCCATAATTTATTGGGACGACCTTGGCAATACGCCCGCAAAGCTCACTATGACGGGTTTAGAAACACCCTCATTCAAGAAAGGTGACAAACACATCATATTACTACCAAGTAAAGATGCCATAGGAGTAAACGACACTGAGGAAATAATAGCTCCAAAAGCCACGTTCATGTAGTCAGTTCGAGAAGCACCAACGACACCAGCCACAGTCCTACATGAGGGGTCTAAGGAAGAAAACTTAATACTGACACACCGACAACCTCTGCTACAAGACTTCTAGAACGTTATGATAGACAATATGCTAGAGGGACTACCACCATTAAGGCATATTTAGCATGCAATAGACCTTATATTGGGATCAGTCTTACAAATTGACCTGCCTACAGGCTCAGACCGACGAAATACGAGGAACTACAATGACAAGTGCAAGATCCCGTCACCAGAGGGCTAGTTTGAGAAAGTACAAGTCTGTGTGCAGTGCCCACCTTAATGGTACCCAAGAAAGATTGATCTTGGAGGCTGTGTATCGACAACAAAGCCATCAACAAAATCACAATCAAGTACCGATTCCCTATACCTCGACTAGAAGATCTACTGGACAAGTTACCCGGAGCCACTCTGTCCTCAAAGATTGACTTACGCAGTGGATACCACTAGATACAAATGTGGTGAAAGAATGAATGGAAGACCGCATTTAAAATCTGAGATGGACTATACGAGTAGAGAGTCATGCCCTTCGGCCTATCAAATGCATCCAACATCTTTATGCAATTAATGAATCAGATATCTCACAACCTCATCAAGAAATTCGTCGTAGTCTACTTTGACGACATACTGGTTTACAACCATTCTGAAGAGGATCATGTACAACATTTAACAACAGTTTTTGAAGTACTCCGGAATGAGAAATTATACGCTCATCCAAAGAAATGCACTTTCATGACAAATCAAATTTGCCTTTTGGGTTGTATCGTTTCCAGCGCAGACATTCAAATGGACCTGACCAAAATCGAAGCCATCATAAGATGGACCACACCGCAATCATTTACCAAATTAAGACAGTTTTTGGGACTAGCAACATTCTACCGTCGCTTCATTAAAAATTTCAGCACTATTACCGCTCCTCTCATCGAGCTTTTAAAAGGAAAAAAGTCACTTAGCCAAGAACCACTCAGATTAGCTTCGACACACGTAAAGAAAAAGCAACTCAAGCTCCAGTTCTAGCCCTGCTATAGATTTCACGCAATTATTCGAAGTAGAATGTGATGCATTATGCGTCAGAATCGGGGCTGCACAGAATTAGAGCGGTCACCCCAGCGCTTTCATTTGTGAGAAACTAAACGAGTTCAGGAGGAAGTACTCAACCTACGACAAAGAATTGTATGCAATTGTAAGAGTCCTCGAGCACTGGAGCTAGTACCTACTTGGTATGCATGTAAATGCCCCGTTAATCTAAATATTAAAGGTATTATTGCCTTTATCGGTAAGAATTCAAGAGATCAGCGCTATATTGATCAAAATTGTTTAATTGGAGTTTATAACCTAATTACAGGCAAGAGATTTTAACAATAGAATCAAATAAATATCCCGAGCCTACATTGGGATGCAAACAGACATCATATATAAAACTTTAATCAGGCAACGATCGATAATGTAAGCTAAACTTTTTTCATCGGATACATTTTTGTCATTGGATCCCATTTAACATCATACTCACAGGCACTTCAAACTTGCTGGTAACTGCTTGAGATTTGGAAAGATTAATTTTTTTACATTAGCCTGTTACTATCCGCTTTACGATTATTAGCATGTTCCCTTTTCTTTAAAATAGGTCATTTACATACCATCTAATTCTTATGTATTCCCGTGTTTAAAACCTAAATCTTCTTATCACATAGAAAGTACCACTGCTTTAACTTTTGAATAGTGAAATACACTTTTTCATGCATAGGTTAAGTGAATATATGTAAAAATTGAAGTTAAGGTGTTAGATATGTAAATACATAGGAATTAAGTGGTATTTATATAAATTTTTCTCGAGATTATTAACCTGTTACCATTGTCTTTAGTTAAGTTGGATGATGATTGAAATGTGATTTACTATCATTTTGCAAATACTCATAAATAAAATCCTGTCAGTATAAACTGAATATTTTCTGGGCGTTTTGGATTCATTTATCAATACTATTATTAGAAAGGCTTGGGTCACTTCGCACAATTTTACAACTAAAAAATCTTGATATTTCAATAAAATAAAATTGCTAGAAACAAATCATCATAGCAATTGATACCATGTAACCTATGCTATATATGTGATGTCTTGTTTCATTTCCCCGAGGAAGTCGAAGAGGAGTGGAGGCAAAGAATTGAAGAGAGGGAGAGGAAGCGTATAGTCGAGAAGAAGGGAGGAAGTTGACAGTTGACGACTCAAATGGGTATCTGCCGTCCTATGAAGTGATGTGTATGAGGGTATCAGAGGTGGGATTGACTTACCTGGAGAGTCGAACGACGCGTGTGAAGACCGACGAGCGCAAGCTAGGGTTTCCCTATAGTCGATGGCGGCGGCGTCGACGTACAACATCTTCGATCATCAAATTGAGGGAGAATCGACATCGATAGTAGCATGGACGATGTCGCAGTTGAGCAGAAGAGTTGACGCTGCAGTTGAGCGAAGGAGGCGAGTGCGAGAGAGATTCCTACGAGCCAGTGTGACTCGATCTCATGCAATCGAGCGGAAGTAGAAGGAAGGAAAGAGAATATCGTGGGACCAATATTTTAGGTATGAGTTATTAAGGTTTAGGTATTAATAAAAAATATTATTTAGTTTGTATAATAGAAATATGAAAGATTTATTTAAAATAGGAAAGTAAACACTACAAGTACTTATGTTAAATTATAGTGAAAATTAGTTATAAATATTAAGTTAAGTGTGGTTTTGTTGGTCAAATTAAAGTAACATGAATACTTAAAATAAATGCTTTTAATCAATAATTAAAGCAACACAAGTAAATAAAAGATAATTAATGATATACTTAAAATTATATTTTCATGATGTTGTAGGCAACTGACTATTAGAGACAAGATTAAGCGTGCTTGGAGATTTAAGACAGATAATACGATTTTGTGGTGATTACTCATTCTTTTGCTGTAGTAATATTTTGTTTCTTTTTGACCAAATCCATTTATTGTTATTATTTTATTTATAGCACTGTATAACCATGATTTATGTTTTTATTGATTTTTGTTCATATTAAGTGAATAATCTATATACTCAACTTTGTTTAATTTATTGTAGATATTGAATCTTGTACAAGAAAATTGACTTCTATGCAAATGAGAATGAAATATTCATTATTAGAAAATAAATTTTTTAGTATGTTTGTATGTACATGTTTAACTATGATGGAATCACTTTCTTATGGTACTAGCGGGTGAATGCTAAGATACTTATGTACTTATATAAGAAAGATTATTTATTTTGAAGTACTTTAATTGGTCTAATTTTCAGACGGTGCTCTGTGACGGTTGTACAAATATAGAATAATATGGATATGCTATTGATAGAGTAAAACACATTGAATATCATGAACTATAATAAGTGGTCATATTCATAACTATCAAATATTTTATATTTATTAGAAGCTTAATATCTGGCATGCATATTATTTTTTTTCTTGTATTACTGTATGCTACAAGTGTGAGTATTCACTGCTTTAGTTAGCTCACTGTTGTTTTAAACTAACTTTTCAGGTGTAATTAATTGATTGAAAGATGAACAATACAAGAGAAAATATTTATAAAAGACAAATAACCTGTAATAAGGTAAATTTAATTGTAATGCTTTAATTTAGTTTTTTTAGTGACTCTTCGTTTGTTAAATGTTAGTTATAAAAAATAAATATGAAAAACTTAATTTCCAACGTCTGATCTCCTCCAAGCCCCTCTTGACAAAAGTGTATTAGAGTCAATTTTTGGATTAATTAATGTAATCTTGATGAAAGGGCCAATATGGTATTATAAAAAAATATTCATAATAATAATAATTAAAAAAAATTAAATTAACTCAAATTAATAATTATATTACCATATTGTTAAATGTTATACCATATTCGTTTGTTAAATGTTAGTTATAAAAAATAAATATGAAAAACTTAATTTCCAACGTCTGATCTCCTCCAAGCCCCTCTTGACAAAAGTGTATTAGAGTCAACTTTTGGATTAATTAATGTAATCTTGATGAAAGAGCCAATATGGTATTATAGGAAAATATTCATAATAATAATAATTAAAAAAAATTAAATTAACTCAAATTAATAATTATATTCATTCAGGCAAGAGATTTACCCGATATTATAGAAAAAGGGAGTCCGATAGAACCTAATGTTATCCTATTATTATATATCTGGTTTTTAATGTTTTAGGGTTAGTTTTTTCGTGTGCTTTGTTTGTTTCTCCAATTTCTCTTAGAGGATTATATCCAAACGTCAAATGGTGCTTCAAGTGTATCTTGCTCCCGAGGTGTTGATTATACTTCTCTCCATCCTTCCACACTGCCTCCCATCGTTTCTCTTTACCCTTCCCTTTTGCAGCCGCTCCAAAAAACCACCTCTCGGCTATTTTTTTTGTAGTTCCACTTTGCTGTCACTTTCCATAACCAGTCTTCCACCCTTCTGCTGCCCTCCAGACCATCTTCCATTTATTGCTGCCTTCTAGACTTGCATCCTACCTTGCCGCTTCTTCCCAGCCTCTCCTTTCCTTTGTTGCCGCCTTCCAAAACTTGTGCACCACCTTGCTGACACTTTAAATAGCCAACTGCTGTTTATCATTGCCTTCCCGTCGATCCCAACTTCTTTCCCGGCATGCTGCTGCCGTCCGGACAGCAAAGCCATGCTGTTCTTGCCCGTTCCAACCTTCCCAGCCATCCCTACCATCTTCTTTTGTTGCTGCTACGCTGTTCTAGCCGCCCATAAGCACTACCTCCCCTCAATCATCTCTCAGAAACCTTACCCGCTGAAACAACCACTCTACAACACCCTTTCCTGCTCATTTCAGCCACCTACCACCACTTCTAGCCCACCTTGTCGACCTCCACAACCCTCAGATCGACCCTTGGTTGAGTTTGTGTGTCGTGTCTGTTGTTATTTTCTATTTTCGTTCGTGTGGTTGTAATCCCTTATTTGAATTCAACAAAAATATTTAGTTTTCCTATTGTTGTTTGAGTTAACTCTGATATCAGGGGCAGTATTGAGGAATGAAGAAGTAATAATATTATAAATCAACGACTAATTGAAATTAGCAATGCTATAATCCATTTTTCTGTTTTTTCTTCCTTGGCATGTAATGGGCTGAAGAGAATACAATGATTTTGAATTAAATAAAAATTCAAATTTTAGTAATTTCCTCCTTATTTCAAAATTTTATAATTTTAATATAAAAATTAATATAATTTTGAAATATATTTAAGGTTAAAATAAAATCATCGCGGAAGTAAAGCATGGTTGTTCATTTAATTTTGATCTAAACTAAAATTAGAATAACATTTTATATTCTACTAAAATACAAATTTTTTAAAAAATCATGACATATCACACTATGATAATTTTATTTATTGACGTGTAACTGAATATGACTGGGCAATAATATAGTTGGCTCACTTTGACACTCAATTAATATTATTTTCCTACCTCGAATAATGGAAGTCGCACACAGNAATGAAAACTTATTTTACGTGTAAATGAATATGACTGGGCAGTAATATAGTTGGCTCACTTTGACACTCAATTAATATTATTTTCCTACCTCGAATAATGGAAGTCGCACACAGAACACACATAATTTTGATCATTTGGCCAATTATAAATAAATTAGATTTTTAGATTATTTTTTTTCCTCTTGCTTCTAAAATCTCTCTAATGGGAACCATTAGAGAGATTTTAGAATTTTAAAACACTTATTTTAAACAAATTGTCAACTAATTCTAATAATTCATCATNCCTATGCTTCTAAAATCTCTCTAATGGGAAGCATTAGAGAGATTTTAGAATTTTAAAACACTTATTTTAAACAAATTGTCAACTAATTCTAATAATTCATCATATTAAAAGCAGATATCAAATTTGATGCACAATTTGAATATAGACCAACTAGTTTAACAATACTTGGAACTTTGAAAATCATTAATTGAACTTCTTACATGATATTTCTAATGTTTCTTTTTCTTCTGATACAATGATTTTCAAATTTGAACTGATTCGGGTGGTTCCCCCCCCCCCCCCCCCCCCCCCCCCCCCCCCCCCCCCCCCCCCCCCCCCCCCCCCCCNGACAAACTAGTTTAACAATACTCGGAACTTTGAAAATCATTAATTGAACTTCTTACAATATATTTCTAATGCATCTTTTTCTTCTGATACAATGATTTTCAAATTTGAACTGATTGGGGTGATTCTTCAAAATATCCTGACCTCACCCCCGCCCCACCTCCCCTCTCCCCTTCTCGAGCTAGCTGTTCACTTCCTAAACGTTTTTTTCTTTTATCTTAGGTGGGCTAAGACTCGTACAACATGTCGAGTTGGTTCAAGCTCCTACTTGCAAAGATTTTCACCTTAGAAGCTGGAATGAAGTATCTTGGGTGACAAAGAAGTTTGAGGTGTGCATTTCAATTCTAGGTTTGATTGGACAGATTTTTAACTTGTTACACTAAGACTACTTCTGTTATTGTGCATAACAGGGTGTTGGACTAGTCACATCGCAAATTCAGGTATTGAAAAACATCTCTTATAGTTCTTTTAACGGACAACCATTAGGAATATTTCATGCTTTATAGAGAAATAATTCAAAAACTTGGATTTATTCATTGACGTTTTTGTGTTGCTTGTAAGGCATCTTTTGTAAATATAGGTATACGTATATAAATGTAATAGGTCTCAGTTAATGTGATTGTGTAAGTGAGGGCTCCCAAGTTTTTCACAGTCGGATCAATCAGTTCTGTTGAAAACCTGGATCAATTTAATTGATTAAGGATCCAAATATTGCAATTCATAATTGGAGAGGGAACCATTAAGGAGCATGTCCTTAAACATTAAGGCAAACTAAATGTTTAAAAGAAAACAAAGATATATATATATATATATATATATATATATATATATATATATATATATATATATATATATATATNGCAAGCAAGTCTACCACCACCTTTGGCCAAGACAACCAACATTTGCGAGATTTCACTTAATCGTCAGTCGCCGCTTCATGGATCCGTGTGATTCTTACTTCCTACTCTCTAATCTGTTGGGCAATTGTAATTATTTTATAGTTAACTTTAGTCTTAAATTTTTATATTTTGTGTTGGACCTAAGATTCCATAAATCATAAACAGATGTTGGAATGAAGCATTCAGCCAATTTTTTCCTAATTTGGTATCAGAGCTTTAGCTTTTGGTTTTATTTGTCTTCCCATAATTATCACCTTCACTGTTGCATTCCCTTTCTTGCATCTAATTTTCTCATACATGTAGTCTTTGTTGTTACAATCTTGTTTATGTCTTTTATTTTTTTTACAAGACAATTACTACCACAATATCTGTCCTTTTGTATAACAACGATGCCCGGTTCCATTGATATTGAGGCGAACAATCTAAATTCAGTTGGAGAATTGCAAGAATTTTATTTAGTATATCATTTGAATAAAAGTAATTATTTTAAATGGCTGCATTTTGTTTACATGTCTTGAAGGGAGGAGGAAAGTTCAGCTATTTACTTCAATGCTCGGGATGAATGTGACTCTATGGTGATGTCCTAGTTATGGAACTCTAAAAGTATTCGCGATAAGTGATACATTCATATGTTGACCTCATTTCTGGACGAGGTCTTTTTTGTCTCTCCTTAGAGCCAAGGGTCTAGCTTTAGGCTTCCCCTGTTCGACTCTCTTAGAGGACTAGTACGAAACCTACACCATTTAGAAAATTCAAGCCACCCGTCATTCCTTCGAGTTTCGCATGGGCGGTCCCAAATCCTCGGCATTCCGTTGAGTTGATTAGGATCGGCACATGAAACTCGAGTTGAGTTTCTACATTAATAGGAGTAGCCCCTAGGGAACCCCTTTGCGACCCGAACGCTCGATAACGCCGCATTTTGCGCACGCATCGCGCTCCACACAACTTTGACTTGACTTCACTCGTCTGCCGGCAAACTTGTCCGTACGACCCCGAATGATGAAACGGATCGCGTCGACGCGTCCGAAACATCGACTTTAGCTAGGAAGGACACCCATATTGTTGTGGTTTCACATTCACGCGAACTGCATAGATATCGATGCACGCTTCTTTTAATTGGTGGGGCACGGGTTCGGGTTCAGGCCGGGCTCAATTCGAGCTCGACACAGGCTGAACTCGAGCCAGGATTATTTCAAATTTTAAATTTTTTTAAATTCAAATTTAACCGCCTAATTCCATCTTAATTAGATTTGATTAGGGGTTAATATTTACCTAATATAACTGCCCCTGCATGGAAGACATTCAATAGCCCGCTCAATGCACCTGTAACGGCTAGCGCGAGATACAAATCCCGCTATTTTCCTTTCTACTGGGGGATTCGACAGAAGCGATCCTCCTCCTCCTCTGTTCGATCCTGCACTCAATTGGCTCTCGCCTCCCCCGCACGAAGCCGCTCGAACCTTCCCCCTGCTCGCCTCTGCTCCTCGACAAAAAAAAAAACCCTCGGCCCGCTCTCTCGAGCGCTTCCTCCCTGCGCACAAAACCTTCCATTCGNGCACTTCAAAACACTTTCTAACTTGTTATCTATCGAAAAGCTAACTATATAAACTATGTAAAATATTGTCTTTTATCATTCATATTTTGTTTTTCAACAATAAGACACAAGGAGGATTATTGGATTTACTAAAGAAAGAGATGATTTCAATCACCTAAAAAAATTTGGTGATCAAAGAGGCTTCATACAACATTCATGTTACACCTTCTTTCAAATCCAAGAAAAAATTTGGCATCAAAACATGCATCTAGGTTATTCATCATTGATCATCAAAACTATGTTTTTTGTTATTGTTTAAAAGTCAATATTGAAGGATTTGATTTTTTGATGTTTCTTAGCTATTAAAATACAAACGTGCCCAACTTTTTAATGAGTGATACAAGAACGTTTACTCTATTTTCTCTCATCATAATATCTGAGGATCATCTTCTACACTTAACTTCAATTAGGTTTCGTGGTTGTACTTATGTGCATGTATCTTTTTGTGATATTATTTAAAATCAATTTCACGCTAAAATTGAAAAGTTTGATCTAATCATACCCAAATATTACTACTTAGTTTTCTCTATAAGGGCTCTCTTTATTAAACAAAGGATAATCAGTAGAAGCTGCTTGAATTGTTGCTCACATTATAAACTAATTGCTTATTAAGGGTTATTTTATTCATTTACTTTTTTTTTTTGTTTCACAGACACTCAAATGCACATGCCCAACATATGCAAGTTCTTGAACTCATGACCACTTGGTTGACAGACAAAGCTGTCCACCACTGGCCAATGTGGCTTGCATGCTTATAAGGGTTATTTGATTAAAAAGTTATAACTCCTAATTAAATTTCTTCTCTTCTTTAGCATTTCAACAACCTATTTCCAAAAACACTTGGAAGTGTTTCCTTTATTTATATATATATCCCCAAAAATAGTGGAAAAGTTGTTTTATGAGCAATTAAATGTGTTTTCAATAGCGATTCTCCCATGAGAAAGGTGTATATTATTGCTGATATCACATTCAATGAAACCATTCACTACTTTGTTTATATTTACCTTAAGGAAGAAATATCATTCACACAATTTCTTCGTCCGAGTTTGTTTTGCTTTACCCCCATCTAAGAAGCAATTCTATTCGTGGACCAGTGACTCTTACAAAATTGACTTTATATAGAGCCACTTTCTACTCAATTATTATAGATTTACTTAATAAGAAAAACATCTCAATCAACTAGAACTATANGCTACACATTGTTTGGCGGATGTTTTAATCACGATTTTGGTGGAATTAAACCCCCCATTTGGGGACTGTTTTAATCACTGTTTTGGAGGAATTAAACTCATCATTTGGGGATGTTTTAATCGCTGTTTTGGTGGAATTAAACCCCTCATTTGGGGACTGTTTTAATCGCTGTTTTGGTGGAACTAAACCCATCATTTGGGGCATTTGGGGCATTTGGGGATGTTTTAATCGCTGTTTTGGTGGAATTAAACCCCTCATTTAGGGGATGTTTTAATCGTTGTTTTGGTGGAATTAAACCCCTCATTTGGGGACTATTTTAATCGTTGTTTTGGTGGAACTAAACCCATCATTTGGGGCATTTGGGGGCTGTTTTAATCGCTATTTTGGTGGAATTAAACCCCTCATTTGGGGGATGTTTTAATCGTTGTTTTGGTGGAATTAAACTCATCATTTGGGGATTGTTTTAATCATTATTTTGGAAGAATTAAACACATCATTTGAGGGTTGTTTTAACCACTGTTTGGGTTCATATGAAGCCACCTAGGAACTGTCCACCCCGATTTGTGTTCGTAGGAAGCCACCTAGTACCCTTCCACCACGATTTGGGTTCGTAGGAAGCCACGTAGGAGAAGTCTACCACGATTTGGGTTCGTTTGGAAGCCATCTAGTTGCTGCCCACTTCTGTTCGGATTCGTAGGAAGTCGCATAGGTGCTTCCCATTGTTGTTTGGGTTCATAGGAACTCATACAGGCGCTATTCGAAATTCTTAGCTGTTGTCCGGAGTCGTAGGATCACCGTACACATTCGCTAGTTGCTTACCGAAGCCGTAGGAGATCGTAGGATCACCATATTAGCTTGCTAGTTGCAGTAAGGAGTTGTAGGAGGCCATAAGATTACCTCTTCCGAGTTCCTTGTTATTGCTACAACTTGTTCTACTGTTTACTGTTTTCTTATTCTCTCTACAATTTATTTAAACTCCCTGCAAATTATAGTGTTTTGTGAGTTAAACATGCAACAGGAATAACAGCAGCAGATACGCCACGTACGCAAATACATTTTATTTGTTGTTGTTTCTTTATTGCAATTACTCTTGCTCTAACATATTATGCAGGTACTGAATATAATCTCACTTTCAAAAAAAACAATTTTTCAAAATTAAATAGCATTTTCAAATAAAAAAACAAAACATAACACGTTCTTTCGAACTTACGAGAGTCCCTCGGAGGAGATAACCAACGGTTGTTAACGAGATTTCCTCGGTTTAAATGGGTTTCACAACTCGTTTAAACTAAGTAAGTTCAAAAGAAAATAGTGATATCGGAAGGATGAAACCGTGAGATCCTAACCGGTGTCGCTCTAATCAACTTGAACCCCCCTATTGACAACCAAACTGAGACATTGAAACACACCTAGTAAAATTGTTTGAGCTTTAGACTTTAGGACTGTTACTGCGACGAGGAGCTCGGAGCAACTTCGTGGGCAGCACGACAAGGAGTTTGGAGCGAACTACAGGTAGAGGTGGTCGCAATTCTACAACAGCAAAATGAGTCTACACCAACTGAACTTTCCTAGTCTAAACAACCCATAGGATTTCGAGGTAGCTCGCCTAGCGCAACATAATTTCTCTCTTTTAGGCTCCTGCACAGCTATGTTGTGCAGCGTAAATCCTAATTCGCCTTAGGTTCTAAGGTTGTCATCTAGAATGACGTAAAACCTCTTATATTTGTGGGCTATTTGCATAACCAGTTATTATGCAGGTATAAGTCCCAACTAATAAAATTGACAGGATTTAACATTCAAATAAAATCCTCTCTAAAACACAGCCACACAGTATGATAGTTTTGGAGGTCACTGAGGATTCCCTTCTGGATCTGTGACATCCTCTACCTTTTACTTCCTTTGGACTCCTGAAAGGATTGTTCTTACTTAAGTCATTCTCACTTGTTTTTTCCACGTCCTACCTTGGAAACCTGAACTTTGAATTCTTGAAAACTAGAACCACTGATTATTATCGAGAGTTTTCTCAAGTGATTCCCGTCACTTGAGATGTAATTAACTATAGGGGCTTGCCTCTATAGGGAACTTGGAACCCAAGTAAAATAAACCCTATTTAATCTTTGATTAAATGGGAATTTGCCGGACAATATAAAAGGTTCGCAGACCAAATGGATGTCACAAACCTCGTAGTTTGTATGATTGGGTCCACCGCCGCGGGGTACACTTACCTTTCGAGAAGGTGTATCATTTGTGGTACAGGACATGATTATACAAATTTATTGGGTAAATGAAATCCAGTCGGTCTCATTTTTCAAAACTAAAATACACTATTTTCATAAAATTATATATCTTTTAGGTTAAATTAAATCATCTACTTTTCAAAACTATAAAAATACATTTCAAAATTTTTCACATAAAAAATATTGACCGACATCATCTTTCTTCATTCAAAAAGTATTATAAAGTTTTTGATGGTATCTAAATTGATGAAATCAAGACCAATATCTCATTCACCAAACGAGGATGAGCTATCATGTAGTACTTCAATAAATTGTAAGGTGCATGATAAGATATGGATCATTATTAATGCATCCAAGTAGAATGCATTAAAGACGTGCCCTCCATTAATTTTTTGTTGAAAAAGACCAAGTGTTTGTTTTTTGGATTAAACATTGAATTTGATGCTCTTAGGATGCAAATTCTCAAATTATTCGAACAGAAGAAAGGGAGTCATGAATTTTAAAAACTCTATGGAGGGAGGACTTGAGCTTTGTGATAATGATTGCTAACTTCTAGAACTCTAATTCAAAACCCTCTTATTGAGGAACACAAGCAACCAACCCGAACAAAGATGGTTAATAAAGATTATTTACAATGCATATATTGTAAATATTCTTAACATACTAAGAAAAAATGTTAGATGCTTGATGACAAACCACCAAGCAAANATATCATTTGTGGTATTGGGCACAATTATACAAATTATTGGGCAAATGAGATTGAGTCGTTCTCATTTTTTTTTAAATTAAAATACACTATTTTCATAAAATTATATACTTTTTAAGTTAAATTAAATCTTCTACTTTTCAAAACTATAAAAATACTTTTTGAAATCAAAAAGTTGACTGACATTCATGTGACTCATGCACCAAATTACCCTTCTTCTATTGGCATGCTTCACCCATTTCTTTCTTGGGTAAGTACGGTCAACTTATTTAGACTTCAGGACCGTCTTTTTTATCACCATTGAACAGAGAGGTTCAGAAGTACATTAGGACTTTTTTTCTTTATGTGGGGTTGGACCCCCATTAAGTGTATTGGTGGACTAGTCTCGTGTAAGCATTGTGCGTTGTGAAGTCGGTCCCACACTGGGTCCTAAACTTTACTTTGCTCTTCATGTCCTTTCAAGTTTGGTTTGCTACTTTGCAAATTAAATTGAATTTCGTAGTTCTCCATTTTCTTTTTTAACTTTCCGTATTTAATTAATTAAATACTTTTACTTTCAAACTATTTTTTACTAAATTTTAAAATATTTAAAAAGTAAAAATAAGTAAAGAATTGCCCAGTCTACTGATCAACCTTTGTTAATTTTTAGTGTTCACACTAGAATTACAAGATGTTGGCCAAATAACTAACGCTAAAGCTTTCTTTTGAAGCTACTGCTATGGCGTTCTCGATGCTCACTTTCTCATGTAACCTGCCAACTAGCCACGATGCTCGCAATATTGCTCCCACCATCAAGTTTGGAAGTGTATTTAATGAGCTCAAAGTCATTCTTAGGAAGGCCCCATTTGTCATATTGAAAGTTGCCGCTCCAGAAGTACGAGGGACATCTGCGGAATTTAACCTAAATTGCTTCGAAGATTTGCCTTCCTGCAAGAAGGTGAAACCCACTGCTAACCAGTTTCCTGTTAAGTCTGTTGTTCCCTTTTCTACCAAAATAATGGGGGTTATGATCTTTGAAGATACAACTGAAGGATTTACCATCTAGCCATCAATTTTTGAAATCAGATCAAGTTTGAAGACTGCACCGTTAACATGGTCTCAAAAGAGAAGTCGCAGTCAAAAAATTTAGAAGGCTGCTAATGAGCAAATTCCTAATAAATTACTTGTTAATGAGATTCCTCACAAGAAGGAACTTGGATTACTTGAGACCTCTCCACTTCTGTAAGGGAGTAGGTTCATTGGACACTAATAGATATGAAAGTATTCAAAAGATTGTTGTACCTTGCCATTAATTCATGATCATGATGAGGAGAAGGAAAAGCCCACTCCTATCACTGAAGTTTATACAGTATTCCAGAGGTTGACCATTAAATAAGGATGTTTAGTGGTTGAGCTACTTAAGCGAGTGCAATGTGTGGTGTCCCCTCAGGTGAGGAAAGAGATTTTAAGGGATGTCAAATCTGCTTGACAGTCTTAGAAGTCAATTGAAGTTTGCCAGCCCGTATTCTCATCAAGTTCCTTTTGTGGAGTCGAATTGATACTATTGTGCCTACCATAGATTCAGTTACCACCGCTACTTCAAGGTATACAAAACATTGACCGGTCAAGTCATCTCTGGGGCTGAGGATACCATCAAATGTTGCTCGTAAGAGTGCCCCAAAAAAGGAGAAGATAAAGAAGTCACTAAAAACTATATTTGTTTTACACCGTGGGGAGCATGCCTCTTTCTGACACGCTGATGCCTATGTTGAGACACCTCATCTTAAGACATCACCATCAAATAAGAAGGTATGGGTACCCAAAGTTGTTGTACCAATACAGTTCAATGAGCCCATAGGGCAGGAATGTTGAATGAAGCAAAAGTCAGAAGTATCAAATATCATTGCAGCTATTGCTACTGAGTTTGATGAACAAGCAGAGGATGTTCTGGAAAGTCCTCCAGATCTCAAAATGATCCAGGAAGCGATAATTGAAGAAAAATGTGAAAAGGTAGGGTTGAGAATTGTGAGTTAGCCAAAGAACACAGAGTGGCCATTGATGATGATGAAGATTTTTATTTTAATGATTATCTTAATGAAGACTTCAAGGATATTCATGTCATGGAGACTAGAGCAGCCACATCCGTGCGTGATGCCAAATCTATTATTGAAGGAAACACCATGGATGATTTGCACGTATATGTTCTACTAAGAGATGAACAAATTAATCAGATGGAAAAGAGAATGGTGGAGATAACCATCACCATGGCCGCCTTGGCTACAGCTCATGGACAGTCTTAATTACAGCTGTTAGCTTCTACAGGAGTTAACCAACCAGAAATACTTCATATTATCAATGAAAGGTGAGAAGTTGCCTCCACCAATGGAGATGATTAATAAAAAAAGGATTCCAACAAGTACAATATAGGAGAATGATATAAAAACATCCATGTCCCAGTAGGTTTCATGCTTAAGGGACTCACCATCAAGTTTTTTGAGAAGCTGCTAAGCATGTTTAGATGTCTACAAGAGGAAGTTAAACATGTAGATTCCTAAGAGAAATCATAAAGGTCCAGGATGACCAAAATATTCAAGAAGAAGTTCGGAACAGTAGCAACAGTTGATAAAGTAAACTTGCTGATAAAGATTCAAGCAAAACATTCTCATCAGAGTTTTCAACTGTCATCACAGCATACTTAGCAGCAACAAACACAACAGTATGGCCAGTCTAGCCAACAATCATCCAGGGAGGACCATATCAGATAGATGGTAGGCGGGGTCTGACTCTTTCAGAATGGACAAAAAGAGTGTATTCTTTTAATGATAAGGTTATGCCATAGATGTTCAGAAATTTAATGAAGAAGTCGGAATTCAGATTTTAAGAACTTAAGAAGCTGGAAGAAGCTGACAAGAAAAAGCATCCCAATTTCTGCCCCTATGATACGACTAGATTTAATGTGTTAATTTTGTAAGTATTTTTCAATATTACAAAATACGCATGAAATATATAATAATAAATATACAATGTAATCCCAAAAAAATAACTTTAATAAAAATAATTTATCTTTAAAAGTCTTTTAAACTGTAAAATCTTCTCTAAAAATAATGCAAGTATATGTATCGCTCAAGTAATAAAGGGCTCTATTGAAGTCTTAGATACCAATCCCACAAGGAAGTTTGAAATGTCTGTAAATAGTTCTTGAGATTATAATGTAAAGTACTATTTTAAAAATACAAAAAGTAAAGTGCGATGTTTGAATATTAACTACTAAAGTGAATCTTATTTAAAATGCAGTTGAAAGATAAAGTTAACTAAACCAGAAACAAAACTTTCAAAAGTAAAATTATAAAAAATAAATAAAATTTTTTGTTGACGAAAAGTTTAAATTTAAGAAAACTTCCCCTTACAATGAGCAAATGGATTGTGAAGAAAATGATTTTTGCCAAGTAGGGGCAATCATATTCCTTACCCTCCTTTGAGTGCTGTAAAGAATATTTACTAATCCAAAGTTTGGTCCCTAATTCCGTTGTTAAGCTGGGAGGATATCAGCTGCCACTCTACAGCTCCCACCAATCCCTACCCTAAGGACTACCAATCTCACATTAATTTCCAATCAACTGGAGCAAATTGGGGATTTTAATCTCTCACTTTAAAATCTCAAATTCTGAATCCAACAAAGTATACTTCCTTATTTATTTTCACTCAACTCCATGGATGACATACTCTCCCATGAAATTAAATGTGATTCTCCCCATGTTGTAAAAATCATAGCCCTTTCGGAACATATATTTCTCAATACATTTTAACATTTCAATTGACCAAATCAAAAAGTAAATGAAGATGTGGTTTCAAATAAACATAAATTATTGACATTTAAAATCGTATAAAACAAAATCAAATTTTCACAAAATCACTTTTCAAAGTAGGGAGAAGGATAAAAAAGATTACTTAGAATTCATGAGAAGGATATGAAAAAACATGGATTTCATATATAAAAACAAGTTTACAAAAGAAAAGAAATAAAATACACAAATTATCTCATAAAAATTCCCAAAAAAATCCCTAGAAGTTCTCTTCACGCCTCTATCTCTTTACAAACACTCTCAATTCTCTCTTAGAAGTGTAATGAAGAAGAAATCTCTAACCTTCGCTCTTCTCTTACAACTCTAGAAAAAAATCTCCAAGCCCTTGACTTTCTCTCTCAATCCCTTCTGCTTACCTATTACTCCATCCCTTTCACGTCACGCCCAACTCCTTGAAGTCTTCTTCTTTTATAAGGGGTTGCCTCCTTTCAAAAGGAATTCAAAATTTCCTCAAAAATGCCCTAAAAAAGTCCACTCTTTTGAATTCAAAAGACTGGTCATTTGATCCAAGAGACATATTCATTCATAAAAGAACCTTCTAAAGTGTTTAGATGCATCAAATTACTCTAAAAGATGCTTAGAACAAGTGTCTTTTGAAAATTCAGGAAAAATTCACCTCAAACCACCTAAGTTTGCAAAAATTTGTCTCTGATGCTTTTGGCTCCAAATCTAGTGCTTCATGCGCCAAGGCTCTGTCAAACGGTGCATCAAGCGCCAGATACCCAAAATTTGTTGTTTTTGCTCCAAATTTTATCCTTATTGCTACTTTTGCTCCAAATGTCTAGAAATGATATACCTGCAACAAAAACACAAAATACCATTCTTTAAAGTGCAATATCACCAAAAATAGACATAAAATATATACTTAAGACAACATATTATTTGGTGTATCAAAATCCCCCAAACTTAAATGTTACTTGTCCTCAAGTGACACTTTTATTACATACAAGCATATGACTTAGGATAGAGATCAACACATAGCTTCTATAATTCTGTTTAATAAATAAAATATCAAAATTTAAGAAAAACCTTTAATAACCTAGATTAAAATTCTAAGTCTACGAGTATTTAATAATTAATTTTTATAATTTTGAATCTCTATTCATTTCAAGAAGAATTGTAATTTTTTATATTAAGGATATTTAGAACATTCATATGAAAAAAACTTCATGAAAACTTTACTAGTAATACTACTAAAACTCCAATACATGTTTTGAAAATATAATAAAGCTCCATCCTTAAGTTGATTCAAGTGAAGCCAATTTTTTATTAGGCATCTTCTCAAGCTTCCCCTCACATATTTTTTTTTTCCTTTAGGATCTTTTGAATCCTTTCTTTTATTTGTCTTTTCCTTCTGTTTTCTTCTTCCTTTATCAAGTGAGGGTTATTATATCTAGATAGTCTTTAATAGTTTAGACTTCACTATCCTCTTCTTAAAGTCAAAACTCCTTACCTTTCTTCACTTTATAAATTCATATCAGTTTATGACTTTTAATAAAGTCTCATTCTTTTCTTCTTACATGATACTCTAAAATTCGTAATACTTCAAAAATACAATTCCCTTTACTTTAAATAGAAAAACATAGTCTTACCCTAACCCTATCATATCAAATATCTTTAACTTTAGAATTAACATTCATTATTAAAAACCATTTTCCTAAATTTACGATAATATTTATAAACATAAGTATAGTCATTTAAATTTTAATCTTAATATCTCAGGTCATGTTAAATTAATTTTAAAAATATAGTTAAAGGAGGACAAATAAAAGTTATTTTACTTCTTTTCAAAAAAAAATTTTCTTCCGCCCAAAATTAACTTTTTAAGTATTTTTAAAAATATTTTAGTACAAAATTTATTAGGTGAAAGAAAACAGAAAATGCAAGAAAATAAAAACTGACCTGTATAGAATTTTTGATTATGAAACTGGGCTGTGGTATATTGTAGGTACTAACTTTAAAAACATACATACGGGCTTTAAAGCATTAAATGATATGTAATATATTCTAAAGAATTTGCTAAGAATTAAAAACATAAATACGAATATTAAAAAACAAAAATTGAAAATACTATAAAAGCAGGAAAAGTAAAAATCTATAGTTACTACCACAACACAAAATAAATACTACAACAATCTTAAATGAAAGAATAACACATCTCAATAACAAATAATAAACAAACATCAAAACACACTGAACTAAACTCATAAAAATATCACTCTTCATCACCTTCCTCATCAAAATCATCTTCTTTTTCTTCTTCTTCTCATCTTCATCTTGAATAGGAACATAGGGAGTGAAACTGGGGCAAGGAGGAAATTCCACATGTGGCTCACCCCTAAGATGTCTTACCATAACATTCTCAAAATCTATATCATGTTTTACTCTCCTCTGCTGATATTCATCATTATAAGCATTTTATGCTCCAATCACTCTGTTATGAATCTGAATATTAATTATGCCCATTTGTTGAATCATCATTTAGTCCATAATATTTTCCAGTGATGCAGAGCGAGAAGTAGATGCTCCTAAAGCTGACGTATCGGTTTTATCCCATCTACCACCTATAGATTCAACAAATGATTCAACTCTTTCAATCATATGGTTCTTAATAGAGTTTTCTAGCTGTAATCTTTTTTCATTTCTATGAGACTCTACTCCTGATTGCTCACATAAAGTGAAAATCACGGTAGGATATCCCAAACCACTAGTTATAGAACTACCAGCTATACTCTGAGCATGATAAATTATAAGTGCACCAACATTTATTGCTTTCATGTTCTAAATGCAAATAGTTCAACACCGCTCTGTCATTCATCACATTAGCAAGAAGATTTGTTGCCATTAACTTAGCAAAAATGAAGTAATGTCATACCTTTGACTGACTAGTTAACAGGGAAGTGGAGAAGTTAACTATTTGGTTATTCTTAATCATCCATTCTCCTTTTTTGTCAATCAAAAAGGCAATCAATTCATCTAGTGGTGAAGCAGTCATCATGAATGCAGCGTACTCATCATGATATACATTCCTTAGCCCATAAAAATCATTGATCTGATCAGCAGTAAATTAAAATTTATAACCTCTAACCATTATGTGATCACCCTTAGTGAACCTCAGATTAGCGTAGAACTCCTAAATCATGGGGACAATCACTACTGCAGTGAAGTAGCAGAATCTTTCCCAGTTTCTGGTGAGGATCAACCTTTCGATCTCATCACCCAAATTTGTAAATGTCCGTTTTTAGATCAATCTTCTAGTCTCCATTTGAGCAATATAACTATGTCGGGCCTTGAAGTTAATGAATCTTCGTGAATCAAAATCCTCAGACGACCTTCCTCTTTTCACTCGGCGAGCCATTTGAAAATCTATGAAAATCAAAATAAATTCTAAATTAATTACTAAATCAAAAATCTAACTCCTCAAATAAGGTTATTTGCTTAGAAACATTTCATAAAGAGTTTTCTTCAAGTTTTTTCATTAAAATAATCCAAAATTTTGGATCTTCCACAATGTAGGAAAATTAATGGTGAAAATAAAAAGTTTCTAAGTTAAATTGAAGCTCTTACCAAGAAAAGATGAAATCTATGATTTTTGGCCTCCAAAATCTTCTCTACCACTCTCAATGTAAAGCTTTAGGTCAAGGTTTAGAGCAGGAAAAAACCCAAGCATTGAAAAAAGCTTGTTCGTGCGATTTTGTAGTTTTTAAGGCAATTTTGTGTGTTTGTGTTTTCGGTGCATCATGCACTAACTCTCTGTAAAACGACGAATCATGCGCCAACGCCTTAATTATCTAGATTTCATTTTTTTGTGAAAATATGCTCCATAACACTTTACATCAACCTTTAATTAACTCAAATGAACCTTTACAAGCTTGATTAAACATTACTCTAACATCCATCTTTCACAAACAACACAAACACACAAACTATCATTTATGAAGCCAACAAACATTTATTTCAGTGTTTAAAGCAAGCCAAGACATTCTAACACTGAAGTCTAAACATCAAAATACAAAGCACAAACCTAGATAAAGTTCAATAATAGTAGCAAATGCAATTCAACATAACAAACAACTAAAATAAAAAGTACTAAACCAAACATTCTGTGCATAAACTAAGTTCAAACATCTTCTTCAGTCTCGTCCTCTTGGATATCTCCCATAGATTGGTAATACACATACAAGTTGTAGAAGGGTCAGTAATGAAACTCATCAAACGAATCCTCCCCAATCCAAGCATGTTTCTTGAACAAACGTACCAAACCATCTTCAATACGACTAGTATTCTCAAAATGTTGTTTAAGTCTCCAATCCAATCCAAATTACATGCATAAGATTTTGCACCTTTTTTTCTATCTTCTTAATCCTCTTTAAAAGTGCATTAGAACTGAGGTAAGGCTGAATAGGTGATGAATTTTGGGATTCTTGATCCATTAGTATATTCATATCATTTTTATCTCCCATTCTAGTACAACTGTAATAGAATTCTGGGTCCGTCGGCTTCCAAGGAAGAAGTACTTTTTCCCAACTTTCACAAGGTACTTGCGATTGACTGCATAGTTGGAAAATAGTGGATGGTTGTCCAAGCCTAGTTACAGATCCATTCACAATCAAACCCAGAACTAATTTCACAGTGATGGCTGCAATATCAATAGGTTTTCCAGTTTAAATAAAATAATTTAAAACAACACTCTCCTTAGTGACCTTACTGATTTTCATAGTTGGCGGTAACTTCGATGCAATAAAGAGTGTCATGCCTTAGAAGTATGATTTAACAATGATGATGAAAAAATTACATTCCCATTATCTTTGGCTCTCTATTTGCATCTTCATATGCAAGGTATCGGTAGAGTTCAATCATATTATCTCTCGTAGGGGTAAAATTCGCGTAATGATAGATAGACACATTTCAATCATAAACATCTCATTTATTCTTGAAGGAGTGAATTTCATAAACCCGAACCACACATAGGCAATTCTTTAGTTGATTCCATGTAGATTTACAAAAAACTCTTTCACCACAGGGATGACTACGGCAGCAGTAGTGTAACAAGGCAATTCCCAACATCTCTGCGCAATGATCTCCTCAACTCGAGTATTCTGTGTATTGAGCCTTCAATTCACAAACCCCCTTTCTTTGATTCGTCTCTTCTTCACTAGAACATGATCATTCAATTTCTGTGCATCAAAGTGACAAACTTTCTCCTTTCTTAGTATTTTTAGACTGAGAAGCCATTAGATTTGAAATATTGTGGTTCTTCCCTCTTTTTCCCTCTTAAAATAGACTTAAGAATCGATTTTTAGGAGATAAGGAAAAAAAACCGCCAAAAACAACCTTTTGAAATGTTTTAAGTCATTTTTGTCGCTGTGATGCATCATGCGCCGATTCAGGAGCATCATGCACCAACTCTTTGGAATTCGGCACATCATGCACCAGTTCCAAAAACTGCACTATTTCAATTTCAATCCAATAAATTCTCAATTTTTCCATAAAATTTGGTAAATAAAGATATTTCTAAATAGTTTTGCAAATATACGGACTATATAAAGACATACATATAAATATACGTAAAATATTTTGAACAAAAACTCAAAAGCAAAGTAAATCGTAATAAATATGGGTTGCCTCCCACAAAGCGCTTGGTTTAATGTCGTCAGACCGACTTTACGAGTCTTTATTATGGGTAACCCAACATTACAGTTTCTTTACAAACTGGTCCTTGACCATCAAAATATGGTTTCAATCTGTGCCCATTCACTTTAGATATCCTTCAGTTTTGTTATCTTCAATATTAACTGTTCTGTAAGGATAGATTTTATAAATCTGAATGGCCCTTTCCACCTAGACTTTAGTTTCACAGGAAATAATTTCAATTTTGTATTATATAATAAAACTTCTTATCCAGGATAGACTTTTATAACTATGAATGACCCTTTCCACCAAGCCATTCTTTCATAATTTCTTTATAAATCCTTGCATTGTCGTAAGATTCATTCCTAATTTCTTCAAGCTCGTTTAATTACAATAATCTTTTCTCACCATCTTCTTTCAAATTAAAATGGAATTCCTTTATAGCCCAATAAGCTTTATACTCCAATTCTACTAGTATGTGACAAATCCTCCCAAAAATAAATTTGTAAGGGGACATACCTATATGTGACTTATAAGCTGTCCTCTATGCCCATAATGACGTATCTAATCTAACAGACCAATCCATTTTAGTAGGATTAACACTTTTATCAAAAATTCTCTCAATTTCATGATTAGATAATTTTACTAAACCACTAGTCTTGGGATGATAAACAGTTGCGCTTTTATGCATTATTTTATATTCGTCTATCAACATTGCAATTGTTACATTTCTAAATTGAAATCCTCCATCGATAATGATTACTCTGGCAATTCCATATCTTGTAAAATTATTTTTTATTAAAAAATTTGAAACACTCCGAGCATCACATCAAGATAAAGTGATTTCTTCAATCCATTTTGAAACATAATCCACTGCAGTCAATATATAAATATTTATGAATCATGATATAAATGATCCCATAAAATCTAATCCCCATGCATCAAAAATTTCAATTTCCAAATTAAAGTTTGGATTCATTTTATTTCTTCTTGAAATATTACTTACACTCTGACACCGATCACATGTGTTTATGTATATATTAACATCTTTAAATAGAGTAGGCAAATAGAATCCCGATTGCAAAATTTTATGAACAGTTCTTTCATTCCCAAAATGACCTCCAAATTCAGAATCATGGCATTTCTGAATAATTTCCCAAATTTCTTTGTAAGGCACACATCGTCTCATTACTGTATCTTTGCATTGTTTATATAAGTAAGGGTCATCCCAAAATTAATACTTTGCATCATAAATAAATTTTTTCTCTTGTTGTTTTGCTAACCCATATGGTAAAATACCACTAATAATATAGTTTATAATATCAGCATACCAAGGTATTTCTCAACCTTTTACAGTATAAAGTTGTTCATCAAGAGAAGTTTCATTAATTTTTTTTTTCCAAATTGAATATATTTTTCTGTTCTAGCCTAGATAGATGATCAGCAATTTGATAATCAGTCCCTTTCCTATCGAATACCACAAAATCAAATTCTTGCATCAAAAGTACCCATATAATTAACCTTGTTTTTGCATCCTTCTTTTGCATTAAATATTTAATAGTCGAATGGTCAATATGCACTATACATTTACCTCCAATCAGATATGATCCAAACTTATCAAAAGCATAAACAATAGCTAATAACTTTCTTTCTGTGGTGTTGTAGTTAATTTGAGCATCATTAAGAGTCTTACTAGCATAGTATACAACTTTGCCCTAAAACAACTCCAATTACATAATCACTAGCATCATACATTATAGGAGCAATGATCAATTTTTCTTTTAAAGTTTCAAAGGCTTTAAGGTAATCTTGGTTGAAGTCAAATTTTGTTTCTTTTTTCAGAAGTTGCAATAAAGGTTTAGTAATTCTTGAAAAATCTTTAATATATCGCATGAAAAATCTAGTATTTCTGAAAAAAACTCCAAACTCCTCTTACTCTAGTAGGTGGAAGTAGGTTTCATATAACCTGAATTTTTGCAGGACCTACTTCCATGCCATTTTCTAAAATTTTATGCCCGAGCACAATTCTTCCTACAACCATAAATTGACATTTCTCCCAGTTCAATACAAGATTAGTCTTTTCAAAACATTATAGAACTTTCATTAACTGATTTAAACATATTTGAAATGAAGTTCAAAACACTAAAAAATTGTTCATAAAGAGTTCAAATATTTTTTTCTGCAATTAGGTCGCTAAGAATTGACATCATACATCTTTGAAATTTGTAGCTGCATTACATAATCCAAAGGGCATTCACCGAAAAGAAAAATTCCATAAGGACTTGTAAATATTGTTTTCTCTTGATCCTTTGAAAAAATTGGTATTTCATGATAAATGGTATTTTCATCTAGAAAATAAAAATATTTGTGTCCAGCCAACCTATCCAACATGTGGTCCAAAAAGGGCAAAGGAAAATGATCCTTCTTAGTGGCAGAATTTAATTTTCTATAATCTGTACAAATTCTTCAATGTTGACCTCACTTTTGGTTGAGGTTTAGATTTTCCTCTTTAGTAGCCTAGGGTCTAGCCTCAAGAGTTTCCTATTGACTATTCTTAGAAAACTAGATGTGGAACCCTCTCCATTAGAAATATTACCCTTTTCTTTACTCAACTTGAAGTTCCACATATTGAGTCTAACATCTAGCACTTAGTAGGTGAGGTCACTATAACGAAAACTCAAGATGAGTCACCCTTAGGACTGCTGGACCTTAGGGTTAACCCTGGGTGTTGGTTTAGAGCTGAGGCACTCACTACACTCATCTACACTCACAATCACTCATAACCCTAAACTCAAATTTCTAGCCTAGGACCCTTGATTTTTTTGGGATACTCATGTAGATGGTCCCCTAAACCTACCAGCCCTAGGGATATGGGTTGACTAAGACCAGTACATAGAGGACCCAAAATGAGTTTTCCATTAGTCCATAGCTTATTGATGGTGGTTGGTACTCCAACTCTACTAAGATACCCAACCTAGCCTTTTGCCTCTAAACACCCCCAAATTACCAAAATACCCCTCCATAGCCCAAAATTCCAAAAATTCCAAAAATATCCAGAAAATTTCAATAAATCCCAAAAATTCCCAATTTCATTTTTCTCAACTACCACATGTTTGGACAATTTGACCATCTTTAACCAAAACCCCCAAATTTGCCTTTAAGGTCCCAAATTTTCCCAAATTCAACTCAAATGTCCATCAATTTGATCTCAAGTCACCCCAATTCCAATCCAAAACTCAATTTTACTTTTGATATGGCCAAGCTAAACCAAATCCAAGCTTAATTGGCTCATGAATTGAGCCCAATTTTGATTTAGATCAAAACCCCAATTTTGACCATAGGACCTAATCTCATCAAATTGAACCCATAGCCTAGTCAATTGGCCCCAATTAATGTTGCTAAAACTTTATAACATTCTTTTACATCAAAATCAAGCATCAATTTGCTTTGGTGAAGCCTCAAATCCATTTTGTTTTGGACTAAATCCAAAATCCCCAAATTGGGTATGTCCCCAAATTTCACCCAGTTGATTACCTTAACCCCCAAATTGGCATCCAATTCATGTTAAAAAATCTTCATAGGGTCCCTATTAATAATTTACAATAATCAATTTGGACTTAGCCCAAGGCTAACCCAAGCCTAGCAAACATGACCAAACTAACTAAAATTTAAAATTCCCTCAAATTGACCCTTCAATGGAGCTCAAAACCACTTCCATTCTTCACAAAAGTTGTTCCTTATGATCATATACACCAAATGCAACATTTATTTGGAAAAATTGACATGGTTAACCTAGCGAAAATCAATATTTTGGTCATTTGCACCCACTTTGGCCCATGCAATAAATGTGACCTAACCACCCTAAACTCACCAAATTAACTCGATCACAGCCATTAGTTGGACTTAGTGACCAGTCCAAACACCATGAAACCACCTAAATCAAGCTAGACCAAAGGTCCCCCTAATTAAGGGATCTTATTTCCAAAAATGCACATGCTTAAGATATCTTCGTTCCCATAAATTAAGGGATCTTATTTCCAAAAATGCACATGCTTAAGATATCTTTGCCAAATCCTCCCCCACAGCCATTATTTGGACCTAGTGACCAGTCCAAACACCATGAAACCACCTAAATCAAGCCATGGACCAAAGGTAATATAGGGATCTTATTTACAAAATTGCATGTGCTTAAGATATGCTTACCAAAATTAGGTATTATTGCACTAAATTGTTGTGACATATTCCCTTGGGTTCCTTGAGCTCCTAGCCACCTCCCCCTGGCCGGCCGGCCAGCCTAGTGGCTAAAAAAGCTCAAAACTGAGAGCCAACCCTATGGCACCTCACCCAAAATCAAACCTAGAGGCCAGCTTAGCCAAACCAATTGATGGATCTCCTCNTACCCAAATCAAACCTAGAGGCCAGTTTAGCCAATCTAATGGATGGAGCTCCTCTGCCCTCCACCTAAGCACCACAATGCAACCAAACTTACGCTGTGAGAGCCACCCCATGGCCATTTTTATAAAAACTCCCCTCGACGGCCATGGGAGGTGTGCTAAAATTTCCTTAGAGAGGCCTCTCCAAACTTCCCACAGAGCTTACCTAAGATTCCCTCAGTGCATTCTAACCATTTTCTCCCACCAATTCCCATTGTCGGAGCTCAATTTTGAGCTTGGAACCTTGCCGAAAACTAGGACAGAGCCCATTACACCTCCACGCTCACAACCAAGAAAGAAGCCAAAGCCCCATAAAATCCCCCTTCCATAGAGCCTCTACCATAGCTCTAGACCAACAACCAAATCCGGCCATGAGCGAATTCATACCTAGACCTTAAACCAAGACCAGGGACTCAATCCCTAGCCTCTTTGGATCCCAACAAATGTCCCAAGACCCTCTGATTAAAGTTTCACTTCTCAGAGCAAAGGTATAAAACCTCACCTCATCTTGAGCCTATTTTAATTCTCCATTTAATTAGGCTTAGTTTAATTGCATGATTACCATATGGATGTGTTTGTCTCACTTAGACGAGTCCGTAGGATCAAACTCGAGGTGATTTGGTTGAGTCTAGGCTGAGATCTTAGGGTTTTAGTGTGGACGGTCACAGGATCATTCTATTGGGGACGATGACGAGGAACCGTTTGATCGAGCGTGTATCAAATGAACGGAGGAGATCGAGTCGGACAGCGCTTTGGGACAAAAACAGCGGGCCAAGTCAGCGCTGAGGTGAATGGCGGCGTCAAATGGAAGCGCGCCACGTGGAGCTTCAAGGCCATAGTAGGTTGAGGTGGCACGCACTGTCTAAATAGATAAATAGGGCTTTTTCCTATTTATTTTAATACCCCTAACTTAGAAAACTCATAACTTTGTGTAGAAAAATCACAAAAAGAAAATAAAAATACCCTCTTGCTCAGTGAATAGAAAAGAAAAATGTGGAATAAATTTCAAGTCTACTTGATGCATATTTTATTTTTAACTAATTAAAAACTATTTTGAATCATTTGATTCTCCGTGCATATTGACAAATCACCTTGGCTTGAAATTTGGGCATGTTATAGTCTTTATCAAGGAAAACATCCTCTGATTTTTCCAAAGTTAGAGGAGGTCCCTATAAAGAGATCCATATTTTTCAAGTTTTTGCACATTATTTTCTTGAATTAATCATGGAAATTAGCATGTTGATTAGAAAATTCCATGAAAATTTTGGAAGGTCCACCATGACTAGAGAAGGTTTTGGAATTAATTTCATCGGTCAAGTCATTTAAAATACACCTAATTTTCACAAACCCTAAATCATTAAGATAATTAATTTTGAAAAGTATAAACATTTACATGACTTGCTTTTTGATCTCCACTATGGATCCTGATCTAGAGAACTCACCATAAAAATTTCAAAATATTTTGAGTTCATTTGATAACTTAAGTTGATTTTTTAAAGAAAAACATCATTTTTGGCATTTAAATGATTTTTAAAAAAGAAATACAGCTCAAAAAATTATAAAACTTATTGTTTGAGTTCTCTGGTAATAGGGGTATTTTTTAGGAAAAAATAATATTTAATACCCCTATTTTGATGTTAAAATAAAATCCAAATCATGAATCATGATCACCTAATGCTTAGTCTTTTCAAAGTTAATTAAGACACTCACCTAGGTCTTAAGGGCTTAGTAGTGACTTAGGTCAAATCAAGTTTAATTTAAACGAGGATTAGAAAAGTGAATATCATTGAAAATTAAAACATCTTTCAAAAACTACAAGCCCAATTAGGGTCAAAATTTGGCTAAGTGTTCCAACAACACAAACTTGCCTCTTTAAGGGTCTTCACCCACATAATTCTTAAATTGAATCACAAGTGATAATTACCCTATGCTTAGGGGTAATTGAGACATCAATGCTCAGTGAGTAATAAGGGTATTTATAGGATGAATTATTAAGCAACATAATAAGTTTAAAAGACTCAGGATTTTCCACCAGACAGCAAGAGAGTAGTATGGATCTGCTTCTTTCTCTAGATCTGTTGGATACCTCGAAGATCCACCAAGATATGACATAGGGTTAGGAAAACTATGAAAACCTTACTTTTTTGCCTCTATATAAATTGCCCTGACATGCATTTAAAGTTTCAGGTGGTGGAACGAGAAGACTCGTTAGGTATGCTTTTACAGTTTTTAGCATTGTCTTTCTTGTACTTTTATTCTTTACTTTTATTCTTACACAAATTTGCATGCTAAATAACGATATCACCCTGCATGAAAACTAAAACTATCAGGATAGCCACAAAACCAAAACCAAAACCAAAACTAAAATCAATCAAGATAAAATTCACCACCACAACATTCAAAATATAAAACAACTCAAAATTTAATCACAAACATCACACAAAACTACAACTTCAACTAAATTAAAATGTCTCTATCGAATGATCGCAAATTCCTCAGAGGAGGTAACCTACGGTTGCTAACGAGGCTTCTTACAGTGTAAATGAAATTATGAAACTCATTAAGTTGAGTTTAGTAAGTTCATTTGGACTAATTGAATCCAATAGAAAATAGTGGTGCCGGAACGAGGGAACCGTATGATCCTAACTGATGTCACTCTAATAAACTTTAATATGCCCTCATAAAATTTAAAGAACTTGTACCATAGGGCCACCTGATTTGACATTATAACTTGACAAACTAGAAAACTAAAACTCATCGCAGCAGGGAGCTTGGAGCTAGCACGGTTGGCAGCGTAGCCATCTTCAACAGCAAAACCTGTCTTCCCTAGCTAAACAAATCTTTCTTCCTTAGACTTAAACAACAAAGCCATAGGACTTCCAGGTTGCTTGCTCATGCAACGTAAATTCTCACCTTATCCTTAGGCCTTTGTATAACCCTGCTATACTATATAAGCTCTAACTTGTCTTAGGATTCCGAGGTTGTCGTTTGTCACGACATAAATCCTCATATCTTCCAGGCTATCTATGTGATCGTTTCACAGGAATGTAAGCCCTAACTAATAAAATTGGCAGGATGAAACACCTAAATTTTTCTCCTCAAAACTGAAGCCAAACATTCGGATAGTTTGGGAAGTCATCGTGGTTCTCCTCTGGATCCACGACATCCCCTAGTTCTTCCTCTTTTGGATTTTGCAATAAAATGTTCCAAATTTGAACCAATCCCCTTTCATACCTCTTCGTCCGATCTCGTTGAAGAGTCCTACCCTTTGAAATTCCTTGAAGATAATATTTCTTGATTCTTAACAAGAGTATTCTTAAGTGATTTTGATCATTTAAGATGTAATTAAATATAGGTGCTTGCCCTTATAGGATGCATGTCCGAATCCAGCTTAAAATAAACCATATTTAATCCTTTATATTAAATAAGGGAACTTGTCAGCAAATACAAATGTTTCGATCCTCATGGTCAAGTCTTGTGTTTATCCTTCGGGATAGATACAGAGGTTGAGGAACAGTACTCTTTCATTTAAACTATGAAAAATATGGGGTCAGTTTGATTTCATACTTTTCTAAAATGTCTTTCTGAGGCTGGCAATAGGATTTTGATTCCGATAACCAACAGCTTCTTACGGGCAACTCCCCACAACACAAAATAGCGACGACAGCTTCTGGCGACTCCGCTGGGGACAAGCTTTTCTCTCCATTCAAATCAAGAAATATTATCTTCACACATCGAAAATGTGTTCATGTCCCTCTTGGACCAAATTACCCTTCTTCCATTGGCATACTTTACCCATTTCTTTCTTGGGAAAGTACAACTAACTCCTTGGACTTCAGGAATGGCTCTTCAACCATCTTTGAATAGAGGGGTTCTAAAGGCCATTAAGGACTCTTTCAATTTTCATGTGGGGTTGAATCCCCAATAAGTGTGTTGGTGGACTAGTTCCACTTGGGTATTATCTGCCGCTAAATAGGTCTCACACTGGGTCCTAAAATACTTCACATCTCCCTTCCAAATTTGATTTGCTATTCCGTAAATTAAATCAAGTCGTGTTGTGCTGCGCGCACTTTAAAATTTTCTTATGTTAATTTAACACTTCTTTCTTAAACAAAGATATTAAAATACCCATAAATTAAGACCCACTCGGTCTACAGATCAATCTATATTTTCAGTGCTTGCACTATAAATTATGAGGTTTTTTGCCATAAAGCTAACCATGAAACTTTCTATTTTAAAGCCAGTCGCAATGGCTTACCCAACGCTGACCTTTTCCTGCATCCTACCAACGGACCGCAGCGCCGGTAATGTCACGCTTACCATCAAGTTTGGAGCCAGATTTGAAGACCTCGAGGTCATCCTCGGGAAAGCCCCGTTCGTGGTAATGAAGATCAACAGTCCATAAATGCAAGAGCCATCTGCGGAATTCAACCTGAACTGCCTTCATGACTTCCCTGCTTGCAAGAAGGCTAAAGCTACTGCCGTCGCGGCACCCACCAAACCTACTAGCCCTGCTGCTGCTAAGGGGAAAGAAGTGATGATTGTTGAAGATCCGATTGAGGGATTGACTGTCCGACCACCTGTGTTTGAAATCGGATCAAGTTTGAGGACTGTACCGCTGACCCAAACTCAAAGGGGGAACCATAATAGAAAAGTTCAAAGGGCCATCAAAGCCCAGGTTCCTGAGAAGACACCCGTTGACGAGGAGCCTCATCAAGTTGAAGAAGTGTTACTGGAAATTTATCCACTCCTACCAGGAATTAGATTCTATCCTCTGATAGATACTGATGGATATGAGAGTATCCAAAGGATCGCTGCCGCATTATCATCACTTCACAGACTTGGTGAGGAGGGAAAGAAGTTCACTCCTATCACTCGAGTTAGTGTAGTTTTTAGAAGGCTTGCTACCAAAGAGGGATGTTCAGTTAGCGAGTTACTCAAACGAGTGGGAAATGCAATTTCTCCTCGCATGAAGAAGGAAATTTTGAAGGGTGTCAAATCCACCAGACAGTCCCACAAGACAGCTGGAGTGCCACCAACCCGCATCCCCGTTTGGTTCTGTTTGGGGAACAGAATTGATACCGCAATAATTACTACAGATTATTTTGCCACCAGGACCGCAGGCCGTCGACCGGTTAAGTTGAGACTAGGTCCGAACATCTTACCCATCACCCTTCATGAAGATACTCCTACAGTCCCAAAGGGAAAGACAAGACGATTACCTGGCACTATAGTCGATCTACACCATGGGGAGCATACTTTCCCTCGGCATAACGATGTTTCTACTATGATGCTTCTTCCTGAAACATCATTGTCGAAAAAGGAGAAGGTATGGATACCCAAGGTCGCTGCACCGATACAGTCTAGTGAGCTTGTAGGACAGGAAATGAAATCAAGATCTGAATATCTGACATCGTCGCGACGATCTCCAGCGAGATGGAGGAATGAATAGCGGATGTCCATCAGGGTCCTCCAGATCTTAAAGCGATCAAGGAATCAATAATTGAGGATAAAGTTGAGAAACTCAGGATCAAAATTTCTGAGATAGCTCGATAACATAGAGTTCCCGTTGATAGCGATAATGAAATTTTGATTACAATGATTACTTGGAGGAGGATTTCATGGATGTCCATCTGATAGAAACTAGAGCCACCAGATCTGCACGCGAGGCTCAACCTCGCACCGACGAGAACACCGTAGATGAGCTACATAGGGTTATCCTCCTAAGGGATGAGCAAGTTAGTCTACTAGAGAAAATAATAGAAGAGATGACTGCAGGTATGACCGCCATGGCCTCCATTCAAGGGCAATCGCAAGCACCGCAATTGGCTTCTCTAGAGATTAATTAGCCAGAAATCATACACATTATAGATGAAAGAAGAGAGGCTACTTCAACAAACAAAGATGAGCAACCAAAGAAAGGTTCTCCATCTAGTGTCATGCCAGAAAAGGAGTTCAGGCAGATGGTTGAACAAGTGCGGGACGCTGTAGCCCAATCCAAGGGCGGTGCATCAATTTTGAAGGGTAGACCTTACTTGGAGGAGTTCGATGCAGTGCCTTTCGCCAAGGGTTTTGTGGCCCCAAACTTCAAAGTATTCTACGGGACTGGAAATCCCGGACAAAATATATAACGCGTTTCTGAGCCACCTGTGGTACGCAAGGAACAATGAGGCTCTACTCTACCAACAGTTCGTCAATAGCTTGTCAAGAATTACTTTCAGCTGGTACGCTGACTTGCCCAACGAGTCAGTCAAAATATTTTCTGAATTGGAACAATTATTTGTGAAAAGATTTATCGGGGCACAACACCATGTGTCCATCAGAGAGCTCAAGATGGAAAACCAAAAGTCCAACGAAACTTTGATAGATTATATTTTGAGGTGGAGAAACCTTAGCATGAAATGTGAACCTCAGGTACACGAACATCATGTGATTGAAATTCTACTCAAGAGCATTCATGGGCTAGTAGCTTTCATGCTTAAGTGACTCACCATCAAGTTCTTCGAGAAGCTATTCAGTAAAGCCAGCAGTCTTCAAGAAGAAATAAAGCACATCGAGCCACATGAAAAGACTAAGGTGGCCAAAGTGTTCGAAAAGAAATCAGGAGTAGTGGCGACCGTTGACAAAGGAAAGCAATCGATAAAGATATATGCAGAAGAACATCGCCAGTCCTCTCATAAACAGAATAATCAATCCAACCAGCGACCGCCTCAAGAAGGAGCACCTCGAATAGGGGATAAAAGAATATCCCAGTTAGAGCGACAGAAAGTTGTATCTTCCTTCAAGGAAGAAGTTGTACCTAAAATTTTTAGGAGTCTGATGAAGAGGCCAGAATTCAAACTACCAGATGCGAAGAAGCCCGAAGAGGTGGATAAGAAGAATGAGCCAAATTATTGTCCATATCACCGATTGCTTGGGCACACTATTGAAAAGTGCTTCATCTTTAAAGACTGTCTTGAGAAGAACCTCAAGGAAGAGAATATAATAATCCAAAAAGAGTATCTCAGAGAACCTGAAAAGGGTTCCATAAACATGATTTTAGCTGAGCCAATCTCCCCAATCGATCTGTATACTGGAACAGATGGATGGAGTACAACTTAGGATGAACTCAAGAAAGTCCTTAATCAAAAACAGGATCCATCAAAACAAGCCTCATCAAACACTTAAGAAGGATGGAACAAAGTTTGGAGCAGATCATCTAAGAAGATACAGAACAAGATACAGTCTGTATCAAAACAAGCCTCCATTCAGAGCTTGCAGCATACCAAGCCCAAGATGAAGGTTTCGTCAGGAGATCCGTCATCGTCAAGGATAAAGAACAAGAAGAAAAAAAGTGTCACTGCAAAGATTGATAGCACAGGGGGTAGGATAGGGGCTGCCTCTTCTAGATTGGTTGTCTTGGATTAGGGGAAGTAAATTCTCGAACCCCTGACTTTGTATGACTATCATTCTGTCCCTCTGGGGTCTTATGAATGTAATGATTGTGATTTCGGCTACATTTTAACTATTTCTGGTGATAACGTAACTGATTATGACCGGTCTAGCTTTGATCTCAATCCCCAAAACAATCCTGAAATCGTACTCGAGTCTAATGAACTCGTTGTCAAGTCCAAAGAAGACATCAATAATACTGCTTACGACAGCACTGATAACGAGGAGCCAATTCTCGAGCATCATGGTACACCACTTGCCATCAACTTAGATCTTTCCGATGGAGAGGAAAAGACACCGGAAGATTCAACACTAATATCTCAAGAAGAAGAAATCACATAAGTTTACTTAAGGAGAGGGAAAGTGTTACCACCAAGAACAGCTCCAACAGACAAAGGAAAATAGATGATGACTCGAAAAGAGATACCCCCACCTCCACCAATGGAAGAACCACACAATCAAGCTGAAATCGGAGGATCATAAAAATTAGACTACAATTTGCTAGCTCATCTTTGGAAGTTGTCGGCCCGATTAAGCATCTACGACGCTCTGATCCTGTCAAAGCAGATGAGAGATTGTCTGGTTAAAGCTTTGCTTGACCCAAAATTTTCTTTAGCTCAGTTGGCCAGCACATCCTTAGATGAAGTTTGCTCATTGAAAGAACAGTCAGCGTTAACCTTCACAGATGAAGACTTGCTGCTCGGTACCGCCGACCACAACCGTCCACTCTACATCTTCGTTAACATCGGCAAATTTGTGTTATCCAGAATTTTAGTGGATCCTGGAGCATCTCTTTACCTGATGAGCCTACGAACATTGGCCAATTGGGATATTAAAGCTCAAGAGCTTACGAACAATAAGATGATGTTAAGAGGATTCAACCAAACAGGAGAAAGAGCCCTCAGATCAATTACATTACCTATGAAGGTTGGAGAACTCATGACAACCGCTAAATTTCATATCATCGACGCCGAGACCTCTTTTAACGCTTTAATGGGTCGACCATGGATTCATGAGCACAATATGGTTCCATGATCTCTACACCAGTGCATCAAATACTGCAAAGATGGTCAAGAGAATTGCATTAAGGGAGATTTACAACCATTTTCAGTGCACGAAGTTGGTAACCATGAAGATGATGCCTACTACGCGCCTCCAAAGAAGACTATCTTCTCGCGCAAGATTCTGACAAACAAAGATAAAGATTCAAAAGAATCACAAAAAGGAGGCCATTCAAATCTGCTTCAGCAATCTTCCACCACTCCTTTACAAAAAGATGGTGAAAGGCCTTTTAGTTCGCGCACCCGAGGTCGAGGCCGGGGACGTGGACAAGGAATGATCAATTTAATTGTTGAACAGACTAGGCCAACTATCAACATTAGTAATGAAGACAGTTCTGAAGATGAAATAATGATGACAAGATGGAAAAAACCACAGTACAAGATATCCCTAGAAGATATAGAAATGAATGAATATGAAAAAATGTATGATCAGATAAACCACTATGTGAATGTTATGACCCTCACTCCGACTCTCCCTCAAAAGGTCGAGAGTTTAGAGGTCAAGGAAGTCCATATTATTGGTTCAAAGCCGATCAAATTTTAACGTGCTTCTACCTCTACTTAGATTAAAAAACATGTAAATTTGGATGTTGATTCTGATGAATTAATCGAATTGCCTTTCGGTTACTTCTCGCCTTGTGTTCAAAAAGTTAATTGAACAGGGACACTTACCAAAACAAATGCCAAAAGATAAATTTAAACTTTTTGAAAAAACTATGGAATGTTAAAAGTCAAAATCCAAATTTAAAAGAGGGTCTCAGATTTGGTACAGTCGGACTAATCAATGATTCTGAATTTTGCATGGCTGTTACTGGTGAATAAAAAGACGATTGCCTCGATATAGAGGATGACTCTACTGATCAGCCAATAGAACATGCTCCGCTAGAATTTGAGGAAGAAATTAAATCCACATTGATGAATTGAAGGAGATTAACCTCGGGACTGAAGAATGACCCCGACCTATATTTATAATTTCTCTACTCAATGACAAAGAATCTGCGGAATTGATCAAACTATTAACATAATTCAAAGACTGTTTCACATGGAGCTACGATGAAATGCCAAGATTGTCAGCAGAGGTTGTAATTCATAAACTCGGGGTGGACAAGAATATAACCCCAGTAAAACAAGCTCCAAGGAGAATGCATCTCGAAATAGAACAAGAAGTCATCGCCGAGGTAAAGAAATTGATAAACGCCATTTTTGTTAAAGAAGAGCAATACCCCACGTGGTTAGCCAACATCGTACCTATTAAGAAGAAAAACGGACAGATCCGTGTTTGTGTTGACTTCAAATATTTGAACAAGGTATGTCTGAAAGACGAGTTTCCACTACCCATACTAGAGATGATGGTGGATATCGCTTCAACACATGAAATTTTCTCCTTCATGGATGGATCATCAAATTACAACCAAATCAAGATGGCTCCCAAGGATGTAACGCTTACAACCTTCAGAACATCGATTAGAATTTTCTGCTACACAGTGATGTCGTTCAACCTAAAGAACGCCTGAGGAACATATCAACGTACAATGACAAAGATTTTTGACGACCTCTTTAACAATCAAGTAGAATGCTACGTGGATGATTTGGTCATCAAAAGTAAACATAAAATATACCATTTGTACAATTTGAGGATTGTGTTTGAACGGTTACAATGATATGACCTTAAAATTAATCCCTTGAAGGGCGCCTTTGGCGTTACCTCCAAGAAATTTCTAGGATTTGTTGTCCCTCATCGAGGAATCGAGATCGACCCAAATAAGATTCAAGCTATCTTGGAAATTCCTCCCCCTAATACTTTGAAATAACTATGTTCCTTCCAAGGGAAGTTGGCATATCTCAGACGCTTTATTTTTAATCTCTCAGGTAGGTGTCAGTCTTTCACGACATTAATTAAAAAGAGTGCCAAATTTATTTGGGAAGAGAAATGCCAGCGGGCCTTTGAGGACGTTAAACAATACTTAATGACATCTCCTGTCTTGGCAGCCCCTATCCCAAGGAAACCTCTGATACTTTATACTGCGGCCTTAGATGACTCTTTCGGAGCCCTCTTAGCCCAATTCAATGATGAGGCTAAAGAAAATGCGCTCTACTACTTGAGTTGTCGCCTAATACCGACGAAGATAAGGTATTGAACTATTGAAAAGTATTATCTAGCATTAATTTTTGCTACCCAAAAGCTTGGACATTGCATACTTTCTCATAAGATCACCCTAATCTCAAAAGTTAATCCGTTGCAATATCTGATGACCTGACCAACAATCTCCGGACGTTTAGCAAGATGGTCGATGATCTTATTGCAATTTGATGTAAATTTTGTTTTCCTCCATGCTATCAAGTTACAGATACTAGCAGACATTCTCGCTGTACACCTACTGACAGCTGGGTCCTCTCTCAACGAAAAGTTACCAGACGAGCAAATATTGCAAATGGAATTCTCCAATGCGCAACACTAAAAAATGTACTTAGATGGTACTCCGTTAGCCAGAAAAGATAAAGGATCACGCATAGTTATACCAGGCAAAACAGGGATCAGTTTGATCTTTATCACGCAAGATAAGGGTATGTTGAGGTTCTCATACTACCTGACAAAGCCGTGCACCAACAATGAAGCCGAGTATGAAGCTTTAATCACCAAATTGGGAATGAAAATCTCAATGGATATAACAAGCATTACCATTTACGGTGACTTACAACTCGTCATTCAGCAGGTCGCCGGACAATGAAGAATTTTGAAACCAAGATTAGTAGAATACCATCAGTACACGATGAAGCTCTTGGAGCGGATTCCTGATGTGACTTTCTACAGGATTCCTACGGGAGATAATGCCCATGCCGTTGCTCTAGCAATACCTGCTAAGGAAGTGGCGTGTCCCCCGGAGGATTCCATTAAAGTCACAGTGCAAGGAAGACGAGTCTTGTCTCAGATCGACTTCGAAACTCTATACAAGCTTGGAAAAGAAAAAATAATAAATACAATTGCAGACATCAATGAAGATTGGCGCAAGCCATTAATAGAATATTTACATACTAGAATGCTACCAGAAGACAAGTCTGAGGCGCACCACATCACAAGAAGAGCTATGTCTTACGCCCTGATGGGTAATGTTCTCTATAGAAGATCATTCAACCAAATGTGCTTACGATGTTTGAGCAGAGCCGAGGCACAAAATATTATCAAAGAAGTACATGTCGGATTGTGTGGCGCCTTCAATCAGGGCCGAAAATGAAATTGAAGATCAAAAGACTCGGGTATTTTTGGCCAACAATATTGCATGGATACAGCCAGAACATGACACTAATGCCAAGTGCATGGGGTGATCTTACACCAGCCTTCGAATGTGCTACATCCAACTGTTGCATTGTGGCCATTCGAGTGTTGGGGCACAGACATAATAGGTCTGTTAGACCCTCCATCTTCCAAAGGACACATGTTTATACTTGCCACTATAGATTAATTCTACAAATTGGCAGAGGCAGTACCGTTACGTGAGGTTATGGCACAGCATGTCCTTCAATTTCTTAAAAGCCAAGTCATTTACCATTTCGGAGTACTGCAAAGAGTAATTTCTGATAATGGGATAGCTTTCAGAAGTACAAAGATCAACAATTTTGTCAGAAGACATGGGATAGATTGGTTATACTCTATAATTTACTATCCTAGAGCAAATGGTCTAGCTGAGGCTTTCAACAAAACACGTACAGATTTTGAAGAAAACACTGGATGAAAATAAAAGGGATTGGCACAAAAAACTATTAGAAGCCTTGTGAGCCTACCGGACGACTTTCAGGACTCCCACTTAGTGTACACCTTATATGCCCGTGTATGGGTCTGAGGTCGTGCTACCACTAGAAATCCAGACACCATCTCTCAGAGTTGTCATTGCCAACCAACTCACAATGAAAGAAAGCGCAAAACTCAGACTTGAAGAATTGGAGAGTTTCGAGGCAAAACGACTGGAAGCACAACAACATTTGGAGCTTTACCAGGCGAAGATGGTACAAGCCCATGACAAATTGGTCCGCCCAAGGACATTCAAAGTTGGTGACCTCGTACTTGTGATCAAAAGGCCTATTCTTGCACAACACAAAATAGGTGGAAAATTTTATCCAACTTGGGAGGGACCATTTGTCGTTGAAAAGGTCTACACAGGAGGAGCCTACCAGTTAGTGGACTTTCGGGGTGAAGACCCATGTTATCGATAAACAGATGATATCTGAAAACCTATTACGCAACCTGATGCCGCTTGCCTCTATTTGCTTTGAGACTTTGAAACTTTGATTGTTTATAGGGTTATCTATATGGCCAAATGTCCATGACCGTGTCCAAATTTTGTAATTAACCTCAACATAATAAAAAAATTTGAGAAAAATATTTTAAACTTCAAATTTTCTTCTTTCCACTAAATTAAACAACACTCATACATAAAATTCATTATAATAAAACAAATTAAAATTTACTTTAATGTACACTTTGTTCTGTTCTTATTCATGATAATTTTCGGCTCACTGATGTTTTTCCTGTCGTCTGCAGGAAAATGTCGGGACAGCGGCCGATCATTGCTTTTCAGGATGGCTGGAACCTCGCATTAAATGAGGAGATGGTGTCGCGAGGCGGCGCCATAGACTTCAACGTGGATTTCAACCAGGTTGACGTGAACTACAAAGGTCCTCTAATAAACGCAGTCAGCTGTAAAAAGAAAGAGGGACTGTCTTCACTACTGAGAGTGACCACAAAAGATAATGTATCACACAAGGGCAAGAACATGATAACAGAGCGAGATCCGATGGAGGGGCCCAGCCATCTGCCCTCCATGGTAGCTACACCTGCTAGAGGCTTAATAGCCACCAATAAAGAACGACTGTCAAGTACTCTGCTTCACAGGAGGCAAAGCAGGAACGCCGGTCGCAAGAAGCAGAGAGCTTTTCTACGATAAGAATGCAAACGACAAAGAGAGATGAACAACTTGCTCACCCCTATTTCTGAGGGGCATATTTATGATCTAGACCTGAAAGAAACTTCTACTAGCTTACCCACCATGGATAAAGAACCAAGTTTTATTACAAATTCAAACACACTTTCAGTTTCAGATGTTTTGTACAAGGGTTGCCCGACATGCAACGCTGAAATACCGACCGGGACATCAGCCACGAGCGCGTTTATAGAATGCCCGGGTTGCAATGTTCTGCATCTACAGCGTTTTAGTACATTAGAAGAATACACTTCAAGCATCAATGAGTCTCCGAATTTGGATTTTGTGATGGATGAAACATATGTCCCCTGGGGACGGATTAATATGTACCGTAGAGCCCAGGGTTGTACATCCCGTTAGAGGCTGAATCTCATTGTCCAGATTGATCAACACCAGTTTGGGCTCCCGCTCATGCTCAAAGGAAGGAACGCCCGCGACAGCTGCCAATCCCTGATATGGTAGAATACTACAAGATAAGCAGAGTAAATAAAAGAGAATTCGAGTTCTATGAAGAGGTTCAGGGAAAATTTGTCAACATATTGGAAGGCCTGGAGCTGTACACCAGGGTTTTCTTCGAGACTGATGAAAGAAGCATTCTGGACTACATCTTCGATTTAAGAGACAAAGGCCAAGCGGGCCTTCTCATGGAAAGGACATATTCTGAGCCAAAGAAGTGGATGAGAGGGAAGGGAAGAATCACCATCCAATGTGGCTGTTGTTATAACTTCACGACTGATAGACAAAGGAATCCGCCTGGGATCCTTAGACACGATCAAGTAGATCCGCTACCACCAATGATAAAATGGATGATCAAAAGGATGGTCAAATAGAATATTATACTTGCTACCTGCATTCCCGACAGTTGCATTATCAATATCTATGAAGAGGGTGATTGCATTCCCTCACACATTGATCATCATGATTTTGTGAGGCCTTTCTGCACGGTCTCATTTCAAGCAAAAGCAATATTCTATTTGGGAAAGAAATCAATATTGTCGGCCCTGGCAAATTCAGAATTTCCGTGGAGATTCCTCTTCCAGTCGATTGAGTACTTTTCCTCAAGGGCAACGGTGCAAATGTTGCCAAACATTGTATTCCAGGAGTACGACACCGTAGGGTGTCTGTGACTTTCCGCGGGATGGATGACAGTAAAATGCCATATGGATTCTAGCAAGACCCGGAATTGCAGGAGTTACTTCCATACGAGCTGTGAGAAGGTTGTACCTCTAAGTACATGCGAAGGGAACTCTTATCCTGGAGCATGACTTAGAAGGTATGCTTGATCAGGAGCTCAACATACATGGCACAGAGGGTTCACTTTATTTCTTTTTATCACATGAAATGTATATGATGTATGCAGTCTACATTGTATTCATATCATGAAATGTTATCGATGTATTTCAACATGGACTACACAATGTACATTTTGAGGCGTTAGCCTATGTTCAATTTATGACATCTTTGTTAGAGCAAATTAATGGAAATTTCTCTCAAATTGTGCCTTTCTGTTAGTTGCCTTGTTGTGCGAGGGATGAAAACCATGAACCACGCGTTTGTTCAGAATTTCAATGAACAAAGAACGAAACAACAAATCTTTAACAATAAATAAAATTTGAATAAAAATAATCAGCGATAAATAAACAACAAAACAAATTTCTTTTGAAAATCAATCAATTAAAATTAAAACTTTAAAGACATATTTTTGAAAAACTAAATGTGATAAAAAAATAATAAAATAATTTTTTTTTTTGAGTGGATCCTCTCTTTTTGGAGTTTCCTACTCTTGTGCGCACAACACAACCATCTTTATCTGCATTAACTCTCTTCACATCCTCACAGAATTTTGCATTCTACTCAAAACCCCACAAAGCTCTACAAATCTTATGCATAATCAACCTTTCCACATGATACACTTTTGCAAATTTGACACCATAAGCTCTTTGTAAATTTCAATTCTTACATCCTTGAATCAATATCTAAATTCTGATTCTCATCTTTCAAGGTCGGTACTAAAATCTTGACTATCTCATCTTCAAATTGATACCTACATTTCAATTCTCACATCTTTGAATTGATACCTACATTTCAATTCTCACATATTTGAATTGATGCCTACATTTTAATTCTCACATCTTCGAATTGATACCCACATTTCAATTCTTGCTTCTTGGAATTGATACCTATATTTCAATTCTCACATTTTTGAATTGATACCAAAATTTCAATTCTTACATCTTTGAATCAGTATCTAAATTCTGATTCTCATAATTCGAGGTCGGTAGCTAAATCCCGACTATCTCATCTTTGAATTGATACCCACATTCCAATTCTCACATCTTTGAATTGATACCTATATTTTAATTCTCACATCTTTGAATTGATACCTAAATTTCAATTCTCACATCTTCGAATCAGTACCTAAATTTTGATTCTCATCTTTCAAGGTCAATACCTAAAATTTGACTCTCTCCCTGAGATTGATACCTAAATTTTAATTCTCACATCTTTGAACCTAAATTCTGATTCTCATCTTTTGAGATCGATACCTAAATTTTGACTCTCTCCGGAGATTCATACCTAAATTTTAATTCTCACATCTTTGAATTAGTACCTAAATTCTGATTCTCATCTTTCGAGATCGATAACTAAATTTTGACTCTCTCCTTGAGATTGGTACCTAAATTTCAATTCTCACATTATTAAATTAGTACCCAAATTTTGATTCTCATCTTTTAAGGTCGGTACATAAACTCCGACCCTTCTTGTCTTTTCAAAATTGATACTTAAATTTCAATTCCCACCTCGGGAATCTCCATCCTTTATAATTACCTGAAATTTTATAACTCAAAATGCACTCTCCGATCCCCAACGAGAGTCCCTACTCCTTGATTTCAAACAGACGATCACCTGCTAATTCCCCAGCAAAAACAAATCACACACATAACTCTACACATAGTTCTGAGTCTATTGACATAGAATTTGTATTGGGCTTTTTTGATCTCATCGGTCAACACCAATACACGTGGTGTGCTTGCCCAGTACACCACACCTATTGGGGTCCATTTGTTGACCTCACTTTTGGTTGAGGTTTAGTTTTTCCTCTTTAGTAGCCTAAGACTATAGGATTTTCCTATTGACTATTCTTAGAAAACTAGACATGGAACCCTCACCATTAGAAACATTGACTTTTCTATTGACTATTCTTAGAAAACTAAACAAGGAACCCTCACCATCAGAAACTCTACACTTATTTTCTTATTGACTATTCTTAGAAAACTAGACAAGGAACTCTCACCATTAGAAATTCTACAATTTTCTATTGACTATTCTTAGAAAACTAGACATGGAACCCTCACCATTAGAAATTCCAAACTCCCTATTGACTATCCTTAGAAAATTAGATATGGAACCCTCACCATTAGAAATTCTACCCTCTTTTTTACTCAACTTGAAGTTCCACACATTGAGCCCAACCTCTAGCACTTAGTAGGTGGGGTCACTATAAGGGAAACTCAAGATGAGTCACCCTTAGGACTGCAAGACCTTAGGGTTAACCCTGGGTGTTGGTCTAGAGCTGAGGCACTCACTACACTCATCTACACTCAGAATCACTCACAACCGTAAACTCAAATTTCTAACCTAGGTCCCTTGATATTTTTGGGATACTCATGTAGATTGTCCCCTAAACCTACCAGCTCTAGAGCTATGGGTTGACTAAAACCAGTACATAGAGGACACAAAATAGGATTTCCATTGGTCCATGACTTATTTATGGTGGTTGGTACTACAACTCTACTAAGATACCCAACCTAGCCTTTTGCCTCTAAACACCTCCAAATTACAAAAATACCCCTCCATAGCCCAAAATTTCAAAAGTTCCAAAGATCTGCTGAAAATCTCAATAAATCTCAAATTTTCCCAATTTCATTCTTCTCAACTTCCACATGACCAATTTTGGTCAATTTGACTATCTTTAACCAAAACCCCCAAACTTGCCTTTAAGGGCCCAAATTTCCCCATATTCAACTCAAATGTCCATCAATTTGATCTCAATTGATCCCAATTACAATCCTAAACTCAAATTCACTTCTGATATGGCCCAACTAAAGCAAATCCAAGCTTAATTGGCTCAAGATTTGAGCCCAATTTTGATTTAGATCAAAATCACAATTTTGACCATATGACCTAATCTCATCAAATTGAACCCGTAGCCTAGTCAATTGGCCCCAATTAATGTTAATAAATCTTTATAATATTCTTTTACATCAAAATCAACTATCAATTTGCCTTGGTGAAGCCTCAAATCTATTTTATTTTGGCTTAAATCTAAAATCCCCAAATTTACCCTAAATTGGCTAAGTCCCCAAATTTCACCCAATTGATTGCCTTAACCCCCAAATTGGCATCCTATTCATGTTAAAAACTCATCATAGGGTTCCTATTTACCATTTACAACAATAAATTTGGCTTTATCCCAAGGCTAACCCAAACTAGACCCAAGCCTAGCTTAACATGACCAAATTGACTAAAATTCAAAATTCCCTCAAATTGACCCTTCAATTGATCTCAAAACCACTTCCATTCTTCACCAAAGTTGTTCCTTATGATCATATACATCAAATTAATTGGGCCAATTGACATGGCTAATCTATCCAAAATCAAAGTTTTGGTCATTTGCACCCACTTCGGCCCATGCACTAAATGTGACCTAACCAACCTAAAGTCCCCAAATTAACTCCATCACAACCATTAGTTGGACTTAGTGACCGGTCCAAACACTATGAAACCACCTAGATCAAGTCATGGACCAAAGGTCCACAAAATTAAGAGATATTATTTCCAAAAAAGTCTGTACTTAAGATATCCTTACCAAAATTAGGGATTATTGCACTAAATTGCTGTGACATATTCCCCTGAGTTCCTTGAGCTCCTAAACACCTCCCCTTGGCCAGCCAGTCAGCCTAGTGGCTGGGAAAGCTCAAAACCAAGAACCACCCCCATGGAACCTCACCAAAATCAAACCTAGAGGCCAGCTCAGCCAATCTAATGGATGGAGCTCCTCTGCCCTCCACCTAAGCACCACAACGCACCCAAACTTATGCCCTGAGAGCCACCCCATGAAAATTTTTATAAAAACTCACCTCCACGACCATGGGAGGTGTGCTTAAATTTCCTTAGAAAGGCCTCTCCAAACTTCCCACGGAGCTTCCCTAAGATCCCCTCAGTGCATTCCAACCATTTTTCTCCCACCAATTCTCATTGCCGGAGCTCAATTTTGAGCTTGGAACTATACCGGAAAATAGGACAGAGCCCATTACACCACCACACTCCACAAACTCAAATTAACTCTACTAACACCTTCACAACCAAGAAAGAAGCCAAAGCCCCATAAAATCCCCCTTTCACAGAGCCTCTACCATTGCTCTAGACCAACACCCTAATCCGGCCATGGCCGTATTCATAACTAGGCCTTATACCAAGACTAGGGACGCAATCCCTAGCCTCCTTGGACCCCAACAAACGTGCCAAGACCCTCTGATTGAAGCTTCACTTCTCAGAGCAAAGGTATAAAACCTCACACCTCATCCCGAGCCTATTTCGATTCTCCATTTAATTAAGCTTATTTTAATTGAATGATTACCATATGGATGTGTCCGTATCACTTAGACGAGTCCATAGGATCAAACCCGAGGTGATTTGGTTGAGTCTAGGCTGAGATCTTAGGGTTTCAGTGTGGACGGTCACAGGATCATTCTATCGGGGACGATGACGGGGAGTCGTTTGATTGAGCGTGTATCAAATGGGCGAAGGAGATCGAGTCGGACAACGCTTCAGGACATAAACAGCGGGCCGAATCAGCACTGTGGTGAATGGCGGCATCAAATGGAACCGCGCTACGTGGAGCTTCAGGGCCGTAGTAGGTTGAGGTGGCACGCGTTGTTTAAATAGATAAATAGGGCTTCTTCCTATTTATTTAAATACCCCTAACTTAGAAATTTCATAACTTTGTGTAGAAAAATCACAAAAATAAAATTGAAAGACCCTCTAGCTCAGTGAATAGAGGAGAACAATGTGGAATTATTTTCAAGTCTATTTGATGCATATTTTATTTTTAATTAATTAAACACTATTTTGAATTATTTGATTCTCCATTCATATTGACACATCACCTTGGCTTGAAATTTTGGCATGTTATTTAGTCTTTGTGAAGGTGAACACCCTTTGATTTTTCCAAAGTCTGAGGAGGTCTCTATACTGAGATTCATATTTTTCAAGTTCTTACACATTATTTCCCTAAAATAATCATGGAAGTTAGCATGTTGATTAGAAAATTCCAAGAAAATTTTGGAAGGTCAACCATGACTAAAGAAGCTTTTAGAAATAATTTCACGGGTCAAGTCATTTAAAATACACCTAATTTTCACAAACCTTAAATCATTAAGATAATTAATTTTGAAAAATAAAAACATTTAAATGACTTGATTTTTAATCTCCACTATTGTTCCTGATCCGAGAACTCATCATAAAAATTTCAAAATATTTTGAGTTCATTTAGTAACTTAAGTTGACTTTTTAAAGAAAAACATCATTTTTGGCATTTAAATGATTTTTAAAAATCAAAATACAACTTAAAAGATTATAAAACTTATTTTTTGAGTTTTTCGAGATCAGGGGTATTTTCTAAGAATAAAATAATATTTAAAATAAAATTTTGATTTTTAACGTATTTTAAATATTTAAATAATTAAAAATTCATAGAAATCACAAAAATAATAAAACTAATAAAAATGTTCTAAATTACTTCCTAAGCACTTAAAGATGATTAGATTATTTTTCCAGATTTTATAAATAAAGATATTGAATTTTAAAAGCTTAAAAATAATTTTTAAAGGCTAAAAATGAATTTTCATTAAATTAATTCCAATAAATCAAATAAAATTCATAAAAAAATAAAATATTCTCCTCTAATTTATTTTACTTCAGGGAGATTTTTTAAAAATACAAACTTAATTTTTTCCATTTAAAACATTTTATATTTAATAATTACCCCAAAATTTAAAATAATTTTTAAAATTCAAATAAAATTCAAAAAATTATGACATTTGGTCCAAAGACTTCTTTAGTCTAAGTCTACCTCCAGTAACAATTTCAAGGAATTAAGATTTACCTTGGTTAAGTTAGGAATTTTCTTTTAAAAATCCTATTTTTTCCTGAAAATAATTATATAAATTAAATTAAATTTTGAAAAATTTCTTTTTCTCCTCTGATGTCTTAATTCTCTCATGAATGAGGTTGTATAAAAATTTCAAAGACATTTGAATTGAATTTGACAAGTTATGAAGTGATAGAGCCTTAGTGGCAAATGTGTTATTTTTGAAAATTAGCCTTAATTAACATTTAGGCTTAATTTAAGAAGGGAAATCGGTAACCTCTGACCTTAATCAATTTATTTGATGTTTGAAACACAAGAGGTTAATTGGTAGAAACCAATCTCACCTTCTTAGTTGAAAAAGATAAGTTAATAAATTTCTAAATTATTAAAATTTGAAAGTTTATTAAAATAAAAATGAACCTAGGACTTAGGGGTATGACTTTTGAAGGTAATAATTAATCATTTTAATACCCCTATTTTGATGTTCAAATAAAATTCAAATCATGAATCATGATCACCTAACGCTTAATCTTTTCAAGTTAATTAAGACACTCACCTAGGTCTTAAGGGCTTAGTAATGACTTAGGTTAAATCGAGATTCATTTAAATGAGAATTAAAAAAGTGAATATCATTGAAAATTAAAACATATTTCAAACACTATAAGCCCAATTAGGGTCAAAATTTGGCTAAGTGTGCCAACAACACTAACTTGCCTCTTTAAGGGCCTTCACCCACATAATTCTTAAATTGAATCACAAGTGATAATTACCCTATTGTTAGGGGTAATTGATACATCAATACTCACTGAGTAATAACGGTATTTATAGGATGAATTATTAAGCAACATAATAAGTTTAAAAGAACTCGGGATTTTCCACCAGACAGAAAGAGAGTAGCACGGACCTACTTCTTTCTCTAGATCTGTTGGATACCTCGAAGATCTACTAAACTTAATATGTTTTGCTTAACCAAATCATCCTTAATTAAACTCGTAAGAACCCACCGAGATATGACATTGTTTAGAAAAACTATGAAAACCTTTCTTTTTTGTCTCTATATAAATTGCCCTGACATGCATTTTAAGTTTCAAGTGGTGGAACGAGAAGACTCACCAGGTATGCTCTTACAGTTTTTAGCGTTATCTTTCTTGTACTTTTAAGCTATACTTTTATACTTACACAAATTTTCTTGCTAAATAACGATGACACCCTGCATAAAAACTAAAACTATCAGGATAGCAAAAAAACCAAAACCAAAACCAATACTAAAATCAATCAAGATAAAATTCACCGCCACAACATTCAAAATATAAGACAAATCAAAATTTAATCACAAACATCACACAAAACTACAAATTCAACTAAATTAAGAAGTCTCTATCGGATGATCAGGAATTCCTCGGAGGAGGTAACCTACAGTTGCTAACGAGGATTCCTACGGTCTAAATGAAATTATGGAACTCATTAAGTTGAGTTTAGTAAGTTCATTTAGACTAAGTCGGTCTAAATGAAATTATGGAACTCATTAAGTTGAGTTTAGTAAATTCATTTGGACTAAGTGTAACGAGGCTTCCCAAGGTCTAAATGAAATTATGGAACTCATTAAGTTGAGTTTAGTAAATTCATTTGGACTAAGTGAATCCGAAAATAGGTGTCGAAATGAGGGAACCATAGGATCCTAACCGGTGTCGCTCTAATCAACATTAATATACTCTAATAAAGTTTAAATAACTTCAACCATAGGGCCACCTGATTTGACATTATAACTTGACATACTAGAAAACTCAAACTCATTGCAGTAGGGAGCATGAAGCTAGCATGGTGGGCAGCACGGCCATCTTCAACAGCAAAACCTGTCTTCCCCAGCTAAACCTCTCCTTCCTTAGACTTAAACAACTAAGTCATAGGACTTCAAGGTTGCTTGCTTATGCAACGTTCTTCCTTAGACTTAAAGTCATCTTCAACAGCAAAACCTGTCTTCCCCAGCTAAACCAATCTTCCTTCCTTAGACTTAAACTCGTAAGACTTCAAGGTTGCTTGCTCATGCAACGTAAATCCTCACCTTATCTTTAGGCGTTTTTATAACCCTGGTATACAATATAAGCCCTAACTCGTCTTAAGATTCTGAGGTTGTCGTTTGTCACGACCTAAATCATCTTTAGGCCTTTGTATAGCTCTGTTGTACAATATAAGCCCTAACTCGTCTTAGGATTCCGAGGTTGTCGTTCGTCACGACCTAAATCCTCAATTCCAGGCTATTTGTGTGATCGTTTCATACGAATTTAAGCCCTAACTAATGAAATTGGCAGGATGAAACACCTAAATTTATCTTCTCAAAATTGAAGCCAAATATTATGATAGTTTGGGAAGTCATCGGGGTTCTCCTCTGGATCCACGACATCCCCTAGTTCTTCCTTCTTTGGATTCCAAAATAAAATGTTCCAAATTTGAACCAATCTCCTTGCATACCTCTGCGTACGATCTCATTAAAGAGTCTGACCCTTTGAAACTCCTTAAAGATAATATTTCTTGATTTTTATTGAGAGTATTCTTAAGTGATTTCGGTCATTTATAATATAATTAACTATAGGGGCTTGTCCTTATAGGAAGCATGTCCAAACCCAGCTTAAAATAAACCTTATTTAATCCTTTATATTAAATAGGGGAACTTGTCGTCAAATACAAAGGTTTCACAGACTAGACGGATGCCATACTTTTTTACTTTATTTGATCAAGCCTCATCCTCAAGTCTTATGTTTATCTTTCGGGATAGATACAAGGTTTAAGGAATAATTCTCTTTCATTTAAACTATGAGAAATATGGGGTCAGTTTGATTTCATACTTTCTAAAATATCCTTCCGAGGAGGGCAACGGGATTTCGATTCCAATGACCGACAGCTTCTTACGGGGAACACCCCCACAACACAAATTAACGTCGACATTCAACCAGTGAATTGTCTTGCTGATATTATATCATTATATTCATTCATCACACAGTCACACCTCCTTTTTTTGAAACACAGTGAATTGGACTTACCCAAGCACTGTCTGAAATAGGATATATTATTCCAACATCTAACCATTTTAAAATTTATTTCTTAACAAATTCTTTCATCATTGGATTTATTCTCGTTTGAGGATCAGCTAATAAAACTCAATGCATACAAATTGAAGGACTAATTCGTTTAATATCATCTAAGGTCCATCAAAGGCTTTCTAATATCTTTTTGATGTTTCCAACAACTATTGTTCTTGCTCATCAGTTAATCCTTAGGATACTATAACAAGTAATGTTGATAAACCACCTAAGAATGCATACTTTAAATGTGTAGGAAGTGTTTTTAGTTCTAGTTCAAGAGGTTTCTCAATAGATGAAATTAAATTCTTGTGACTTTCTGCAGGATCTATTATCTCAAATTTTTATTGAACATAATTCAAATCATCTTTACTCACTTCTGTAAATTCATCTTGAATTTTATCCTCATCTTGATATTCCATATATTCCTTTTTAAATTCACTTTGACATGTCTTTTTGAAATATTCTTGGCTTAAATATTCATTAATATCCATTCTGAAGCATTCAATCTCCTGCTCTTTGTAGAGTATCTCATTGATTTTACAGTATTAAATGTACACTCTTGATCACTAACTCTCATAGTTCATTCTCCTTTCTGCACATCTATCAAAGCTTTTCTAGTGGTAAGGAATGGTCTTCCTAAAATGACTGGAATTTCTTTATCTTCCTCCATATCTAATACAATAAAGTCCCCTGGAGTAATAAATTTATCAATTTTTGCCAAAACATCTTCTATAACTCCTTTAGGATAGGTAATTGAAAGATCAGCCACTCGAAGAGTTACAGTCGTAGGTGAAATATCTCCTAAGTCCATCCTTCTAAAAATTGACAATGACATAAGATTAATACTGGCTCCTAAATCACATAAAGCTTTTCTATAAAATTTTTTGCCAATAGCGCAAGGAATTGTAAAACTTACAGGATCTTTAATTATTTTTGGGAGCTTTTTCTCAATTATAGCGCTACACTCTTCATTGAGTGCAACAGTTTCATTATCTACAAACTTTCTTTTCTTATTGATTATATCCTTCATGAACTTCACATAGCTTAATATTTGTTCCAAAGCTTCAACTAATGGAATATTTATTATTAATTTCCTCTACATTTCTAAAAATTTAGAAAATTGGTTATCTCTATTTTTCTGCTTCAAACTTTCGGAAAATGGAGGTGGTGGTTTTTCTACAGTGATTTTCATTGGTTTAATAGAACATTCTGACTCAAAATGAAAACCTTCACCCAATTTTTCATTTTCCACCTCATCTTTTTTAGGTTCAACTTCTTTTTGAACTCTATTTTCTAATTCTTTTCCACTTCTAAGTTGAATAACTTTAATTTGCTCTTTGTTCTAATCTTTAGGATTTACTTCAACATTACTTGACAATGTTCCTGGAGGTCTATTGTAAACTGTAGTAGCAATACATCCCAATTAATTTCTTATATTTCTAATTGCAACTCAATGACTTTGTAAATGACTTCTCATTTGCAATATCAATTCTTCCATTAATAGCTTTTTCTCCTTACTTTGCAAATTATTAAATCCTGGAGGGTAATAAGTTTATAAGTTGGAATTCCTTGATTGTTGGAGTTTCCCAATGGTTTCACAGTGTTATTTCCCCATTGTGGATTTGTAGCATTAGAATTATTGTTGCTCCAACTAAAATTTGGATGATTTTTCTAACTAAAATTATAATAATTAGCATAAGGATTATTAGAAAAATTATTTATTGCATTTAAGGTCTTATATAAAGATTGAGATTCTATCATTTGTCTCAATGAATTTTCCTCAAGCACAGGTGATGTCCGAGAATAATTCATTTCATATTGATTTATCTTCTTTGATATATCAGCTATTTGTACAACTAACAAAGATATTGCATCAGGCTCATGAATACTAGCTATTTTTTTTTGATTTACCCTTTCAGAGTGCCATTGAATATTTTTAGTAGCCACCTCTTCAATTAATGAATATTCTTGATTGAATGATTTTGATATTTATGATCCACCAACAGCAACATCAACTATAGATCTAAGAGATCCAACCAACCCATTATAAAATGTTTGTATTACTATCCAATCTAACAACACATGGTTTGGAAACTTTCTATGGAGAACTTTAAATCTTTCTCAAGCTTCATAAATTGATTCACCTTCAAATTAACAAAAAGATGCATTATCATTCCTAAGCTTAGCAGTTTTTGAAAGTGGGAAATATTTGGATAAGAATTTTTGTGACAAATCTCCCCAAGTTCTGATAAATCCAAGTGCTAACGAGTTTAACCACATATTAGCTTTATCACTTAGTAAAAAAATGACAAAGTCTAAGTCTGACAGCATCATTCGACACGTCATAATATTTAAATCCAGAACAAAATTCTACAAAACTAGGAAGGTGTAAATTAGGATCTTCAGTTGGTGTTCCTCCAACTGATTATTTTGTACCATTTGGATAATAACAACTTTATGCTCAAATGAATTGGCAGCTACAATAGGGTTTGTATACTCAAATGAATTTCATCTACTATAGGATTAGCATAATCTTCTAAAGGTCTCTGATGATGTTCATTTTCATTTCTAGCATTACTCAAATTGCAAGCCATTTTGCTAATATGATCTATCACTTTCTGTTGTTTTCAATTTTTTCTAATAATTCTTTCTAATTCTGAATTGTAAGGTATTAAATTTTCAGATATTACACTATACAAAAATAAACAAAACAAGTAATTTAAAATAAGCAAACAAAATTAAATAAGAAGATGTTCAAACTAAACTACAAACACTCTTTTTTTAAGAAAATAAAAGTACTTTAAATTATAAAGTAACTTACTACTACTACTTTCTATTACTTCCTCGGCAATGATGCCAAAAAATTAATACAGGTATATTTAGTGTGTTAGTTTTGCAACTATTTTTCAACATCACAAAATACACAGACAAATATAATAATAAATATGCAATGTAATCCCAACCAAAATAACATTAATAAAAATAGTTTATCTTTAAAACTCTTTTAAACTGCCAAATTCTCTTTAAAAATAACGCAAGTATACGTATCACTCAAGTAATAATGGGCTATAATGGAGTCTTAGATATCAATCCCACAGGAAAGTTGGAAATTCCTGTAAATAGTTCTTAAGATTATAATGTAAAGTACTATTTTAAAAATATAAAAAGTAAAGTGCATAGGTTGAATATTAACAACTAAAGTGAATGCCATTAAAATGCACTTGAAATATAAAGTTAACTAGACCAAAAACTAAACTTTCAAAAGTAAAATTATGAAAATTAATGAATTTATTTTAACAGAAAATTCAAATTTAAAAAAGAATCCTTCCCCTTACAATGAGCATATGGATTGTGAAGAAATTAATATCATTTGAAAATATATATTTAAAATTATTTTGTGCCAAATAGGAGCAATCATGTTCTTGACCCTCTTCCGAGTGCTATAAAGAACATTGACTAATCTAGAGTTTGGTCTCTAATTTTGTGATTAGGCTGGGAGGATTCTAACTGCCACTCCAAAGCTCCCACCACTCCCTCCCCTAAGGGATCTCGCATTAGTTTCCAATCAACTGGACCAAATTGGGGATTTTAATTTATCGCCTTAAAATGTCCAATTCTACATCCAAAAAAGTATATTTCTCTCTTTATTTACACTCAATTCCATGGATAACATACTCTCGCATGAAATCAAATGTCATTCTCCCCATGTTATAGAAATCATAGCCCTTTACGAACATATGTTTCTCAACACATTTTAACATTTTAATTGGCCAAATTGAAAAGTAAATGAAGATATAGGTTCAAATTGTCATAAATTATTGATATTTAAAACCGTATATAACAAAATCAATTCTTCACAAAACCATATTTGAAAGTAGAGAGAAGGATAAAGAAGACTATTCAAAAATCATGAGAAGGATGTGACAAAACATGGATTTCATATATAAAAATAAGTTTACAAAATAAAAGAAATAAAAGACACAGACTACTCAAAATTCATGAGAAGGATATGATTAAACACAGATTTCATATATAAAAACAAGTTTACAAAATAAAAGAAATAAAAGACACAACTTCATCCTCCCCAAGAAAATCCTTGGAAGTTCTCTTCAAGCCTTTCTCTCTTTACAAGCACCCTTAATTGTCTCTTAGAACTGTAAGGAAAAAGAAATCTCTCACATTCTCTCTCCTCATACAACCTTAGACAAAAATCTCCAAGCCCTTGACTTTCTCTCACAATCTCTTCCTATTGCCTTTCACGCCACCCCCCTTTCACATCAGAACCAACTCCTTGAATTCTTCTTCTTTTAATAGGGGTTGCCACCTTTCAAAAGGAATTCAAAAGTCCCTCCAAAAGTCCACTCTTTTGAATTCAAAAGATGTGTCATTTGATCCAAGAGACATATCCCTTCGTAAGAGAACCTACAAAAATGTCTAGATGCATTGAATTACTCCAAAATATGTTTAGAACAAGTATCCAATTGAAAATTCACAAAAAATTTGCCTCGAACCACCTTGATTTGCAAAAAGTCATCTCTAGCGCATCTGGTGCCAAATTTGGTGCATCAAGCATCAAGGCCCTGTTAAATGGCACATCATGCGCCAATCTGGCATATCATGCGCTAAATTAAAAAAACTCACTATTTTGGCTCCAAATTTCATCCTTTTTATTACTTTTGCTCCAAATGCCTTAAAATGATATACTTGCAATAAAAACACAAAAATACCCTTATTTAAAGTGCAATATCTCAAAAATTAGGCATAAAATAATTACTTAAAACAACATATTATTTTTGTGTATCACCCAACAACCAGATGTTGGGACATACAATGGAGGGCTATTTCATTTTCGAGGATAAACTCGAGAGGAATTTTAAAAAAGAAAACATAACCATCCCAAAAGAATATCTAAAAAAACCTAAAAAAGGTTCTGTAAGTATGATCTCGGCCAAGCCAATCACTCTGATAAATTTGTATTCAGAGAAAGATGGATGGAGCACAGTTTGCAGCATGTCATCTAAAAAGATACTGGATCAGTTTCAGACCGCTTCGGTACAAGCAGCCATTAAGAGTCTATAGCCTGTCTAACCTAAGTTAGAGATTTCACCAGAGAAAATGCCGCAACAAGAGAAGAAGAAGAATGACGACACAAAGAACGATAGCGCGGGGAGTAAAATAGGGGCAGCCTCTATTAGATCAGTTTTCTCAGATTCGGGGAAGAAAATCCTTGAACCCCCTTGACCATGTATAATTATCTTTTTGCCCCACAAGGGTATTAAGAATATAATGATTACAATTTCAGCTATGTTCTAACTATTTCTAGCAATAACATAACTGATTTTAGTCAATCTAATTCCAATCTTGATTCCCAAACTTATCCTCAAATTGTACTTAAGTCCGATGAACCCATTAACAAGAACAAAGGAGATATCGACGACATTAGTTACAAAAGTGCTGGGAGTTAGGAGACAGTCATCGAGTACCATGGTACACTGTTCGCCATCAATTTGGATCTTTCTGATGAAGAAGACACAAAAAATTTTGCCTATGACATATCAAGGAGAAGAAGAAATTACAAAAATAAGTCTAATAAGCGGGAAAGTATTACCCAAGAGAATAGCTTCAGTGGATAAAGGAAAACAAATAGTCACTCAAGAAGAGCTACCTCCACCTCTGTCAATAGAAGAATCACATAACCAATTAAATATTGGAGGATTATAAAAAGTGGATTATAACATGCTAGCTCATCTTAGGAGGTTACTGACAAAATTAAGCATCTATGATTCTATTATCCTGTTAAAGGAAATGAGAGAGAGTCTTTGGTTACAGCATTGATTAACCCAGAGATTTGCTTAGCCCATTTGGCCAGCACATCCTGAGATGAATTTTTCATGTTAAAAAAACAACCTGGGATAACCTTCCCAGATGAAGAGTTGTTGCTCGGCATCACCGACCATAACCGACCACTTAAACATTGACATATTTGGACATTGAGGCACAGGAGCTTACAACCAATAAAATGATGTTAAGAGGAATTAACTAGAAGGGAGAAGGAGCCCTTGGATGATTACACTATTATTGAAAGTTGGAGAACTAGCAACAACCGTAAAATTCCATATCATCAACGTAGTGACCTCTTTCAATGCTTTACTTGGACGATCATGGAGTCATAAGCATAATATGGTTATGTCATCTTTGCATCAGTATATCAAATATTTCAAAGAAGGACAAGAACATTGTATCAAAGAAGATTTACAACCATGTTCAATTAATGAACTAGGCATTCATGAAGAAGCCGCCTATTACGCTCCTCCAATAAGAAATGTTTTTTTTCTCGTGAAATTGTGATAAAATGAAGTAGATGATTTAGAAGAATCACAAAGCAGAGACTATTCAACTCCACTTCAACAATCTACTACCTTTCCTTCACAATGAGCTGATAGAGGTTCTTTTAGCCCATACACCCGAGATTGAGGCCGGGGATGTGGATGAGTAAGAACCAACATGATTGTTGAATGAATTAGACGGGCCATCAATTTCGATATGGAAGAAAGTTCTGATGAAGAAAGTTATGAGGAAGAAATGTTGATGATAAAATATAAGAAACCTTAGTACAAGATTTCCTTGAAAGATGTGGAGAAGAGTGAATAAAAGTCGATGTACGATCGGATCAACCACTATGTGATTGCCATGACCCTTACTCCAATCCACCTTCAAAAGGTTAAGAGTTTAGATGTTAAGGAAGCTTGTAGCATTGGTTTAAAACCGATCAAGTTTTCATGCTTCCCCTTCTACTTGTTCTGAAAATCATGTAAATTTGGAAGAGGATTATAATGAATTAATTGAATTACCTTTTGGTTACTTTCCTCCTTCTATACAGAAGTTAATTCAACAGGGATATGTACCAAAGAAAATGTCAAAGATTAAGCTACAACTCTTTGAGAAATTGTGAAAGGTTAAGAGTTGAACACCTAATTTGAAAGAAGGTCCCAGATTTGGTACTTTAAGACCAGTCGATGACTCAGAATTTTGCATGGTTTTTACTAGTAGATTGGAAGAGGATTTCCTTGATATAGAAGATGACTCTGAGGATCAATTCATAGATGATGCCCCACCAGAATTTGGAGAAAAAATTAAGTCAACAGTGGATGAATAAAAAGTAATCAACCTCAGGACTTAGGAGCATCCTCGACCCACCTTTATAGGCTATCTACTCAATGAGGAAGAATCCACAAAATTGTAAAGTTGTTGTCAGAATTTAAAGATTACTTTGCATGGAGCTATGATTAAATGTCAAAGCTGCCAGCAAAGGTTGCAGTTCATAAGCTCGTGGTGGACAAAGATATGACCCATATAAAACAAGCTCCTAGAAGATAGCACCTTGAGATAGAACAACTAGTCATTGTTGAGGTAAAGAAGTTAATAGATGCTAAATTTGTAAGAGAAGAGAAATACCCCACATGGTTAGTGATCCCTAGATACTACTAATATGCAAAGTACAATAATAATTCAAATTATATTTCACTTATATTTGATTACTTTACAACAAAACCAAAAACTTGATACTGAAGAAAAATAAGAGTTTAACTTTTAATTTATATATATTAGGATACTGCACAAGTAAACTTATCGTTATCAAGTAATATAGGACTTTTTGATTAAGACCTGAATATTGAATCAACAAGGAATTTATACAATATGCACTTTTAGAAAACTTTCTATTTTTAAAAAGACAATTACTTAAACTCAATATATTTTGCAGTAATAGAAATTCAATTATTTTTGGTATTTTTTATATTTTAACAAAACAGTAAAAACTTAAATAGATAACTAGAGTTTTGTAGAAGAAAAGCACTTAATAAGAAAAAAATCTTCTTCTTATCATGAATCAGTAATAAGTATAGGAATTCTATTATGAAAGTATGTAAATTATGTTGTGCCAAAAAGAAGCAATAATATTCTTTACACTTACTAGAGCTACTATAAATAAAATTGGCTAATTTAAAGTTTGAATAGTTCTGAAGACCGGCTAGGTAGGGAAGATACTAGCTCTCACTTTATAGTTCCCACGATTCCCTCCACCTAGGAGGAAAAAATCTCGTATCAGAACCTAAAATAATAAAATGAGTTTGGGGCTTTAACCTGTCACTTTAATGTCCTTTAACTCTACACCCTTCAATAAATATTCCCCTATTTATTTGCACTCAATCATAAGAAATAAATTTTCATTCAAACAACCTCATGTGATTGTTTCTAATTGTTCACTGAGACAATACCAACCCGATTATTTCATATTCTCACAACAAATTTTAACTTCTGGATTGACCAAATCAAGAAGTAAATGAAGTGCATGGATTTAAATCATCACAACTTCTTCCAACATTAAAGATCAATACTCTCCACAACTTCCATCCAAAACTTAATTACTTATCATTTTAAAAAGAAAGATAAAGAAAGCTACTCAGAATCCATGGAGAAAACAAAACCACACTTTAGTTTAAAAGAAGAAATCATCGTCAAACCAACAACAAACTCATTTAAAACCAAAAGTAGTCTAAAACAAAAATTATCTCAAGTCCTCCACCAAACTCTTGAAGTTCATTTGAATCTCTTCTCTTTTACAATCACTCAAAACAAANGACTACTTTGAATCCATGAAGAAAATAAAACCACACTTTAGTTTAAAAGTAGAAATCATTGTCGAACCAACAACAAGTCTCAATTAAAACCAAAAGTAGTCAAGCAAAAAGATAAAAGGTTATCTCAAGTTCTCCACTCTTGAAGTTCCTTTGAATCTCTTCTATTTACAATCACTCAAAATAAACTAACAATAAGGATAAAATAAAAGTAAAAGTTGTGCCTGAAAATCTCTCCGAACTAACTCCCCAAATTGATGAATTTTCAAAACTTTCCAAGTATTTTCAGAACTCTTTTCAAAGTCCTCTCTTCTTTCTCTTATAGTATTCCAAGAGGTGCCTTGGAAACTCTTCAAAATGTGTCCCAATTGGATGTATTTCACAAAGAGATGCATCCTTTCGTGATAATTTACATCCATGGTGGCTATAACAACTTATTAAGCCAATGGGTGCCTCAAAAACCTCTTCAAAATTGGCAAAAACCAACTTTACTCGTCTACTAACTGCCACTAGCACTTAAGTGCAGGACCTTTGACGCTTAGGCTTGACTTTCTCTATTTACGGACCTAACGCTTGGGCGCCAAAACTCATTTGCACATTTTTTACTTTTTTGCTCCAAATTTGATCTTTTTTCACTCCTTTAAGCATTTTTCACAGTTTTATTTGTATCTACAAGAAAAACACAATAATACCTTCCATTAAAGTGCAATATCTCAAAAATAAGTATAAAAATATGTCTAAAAATACTATATATTTTAGGTGTATCAAAACCCCCCAAACATAAAATGTTACTTGTCCTCAAGTGACACTTCATTCTTTAAAAACTACATATGTATGATATGTATATGAGTTTCTTTAGGAGTTTAGAAATTTAGATTTAGAAATATAACAGTCTAATTTAGAAAAAAATATTCAGTAAATGAGACCAGGATAAAGTTTAGAAATTATTAAAGTTAAAAAAGATGAAAATATGAGTTTCTATCTAATTCAAAAATGTATTGTAGAATTTTCAAATTTAAAATTTAGTTCTTTTAGTATCTCCACTTAAAAATTTTCATTAAAAATAATTTTACTTACTATATTATATCTATAAGCTTAAGATTATCTCAAGTCCTATATGGCACTAATCCTCAAGCTTAAGAGTTTCTGAAGTCTTAAAAAGATCAAATGTAGAACCAATTTTTGATAAGGCACTAATCCTCAAGCTTCTTCTTCCCAATTTTTTTTTTCTTTCCCTTTTCTTTTTCTTTTCCTTCTTTTTTTTTCTTTTCTTTCTTTTTTTTCTTTTTTTTTCTTTTTTCAGGCAAGGATTACTATATCTGGATCGGCCTTTAATGATTTTGAATTCCACAGCTCTTTTCTAAGAGGGTAAATCCTAAGAAAGTAGCGAACATTCATGAATCTGATGCATTTACCATGTTAGCAAATCAAGTTGCTGCAATTTCAAGGAAGTTAGACCAATATGGAATGAATTTTCTCAACAAATTTCCATGATTGAAGAGATTTAATTAGGCCAAATGGTAGAATCTCAAGCATCATTAGAAACTTTTAATGCCATAAATAATAAGCAAAATAACTCATATTCCAATTATTATAACACAGCTTAAAAGAACCATCCCAACTTTAACTTAAATAACAATTCAAGTGGTAATAATCAGCAATGGTGGAACAACCTAGGAAACCCATTGAGAAACTGGAACAACCAAGGGAATAGTAATTATAGATCTACTTATCCTACAGGTTTCAACAGTAATATACAATTTAAGGAGAAGAAGTTGTCTATAGAAGAAGTGGTGTTATAAATGGGAAATCAATTATAAAGTCTAGAAGCTACAATTAGAAATTTCGAGAATCAACTTAGGAAAACAACAAATTCATTAAGTAATAGATCCCAAGGAATACTTTCTAGTAATACTGAATCAAATCTTAAAGACTAGAATAAAGAGGAAGTAAAATCCATTCAACTTAAATGTGGAAGACATTTGGAAGGCCGGGTTCAAAAATAAATTGAAGTAGAGAAAGAAGAAATTGAAGGACCAAAAGAGGACGCTCCAAAGAATTCTGAGAGACCTATTTCTCCGCTGAAAATTGATTTGGAAAAACCACCACCTCCATTTCCTTAGAGGCTTCGTCAGCAGAAGTTGGATAAGTAATTTCAATTTTTTTGGAAATATTTAGGAAGCTTACAATTAATATTCCATTTGTTGAAGCCTTAGAACAAATGCTGAGCTATGTAGAGTTTATGAAGAATATTCTCAATAGAAAAAGGAAGTTTGAACATAATGAAACTATTGCACTTAGTGAGGAGTGTAGTACGATAATTCGGAAGAAGCTTCCTGAAAAGCTTAAAGATCCTGGTAGCATTACCATTCCATGTGCAATAGGAGACAAAATTTATGGGATAGTTTTATGTGATTTAGGTGCAAGCATTAACCTTATGCCGTTATCAATATTTAAAAGATTGGGATTAGGAGAAATAACCCTTATTACTGTAACTCTGCAATTAGCAGATCGTTCGATAACATACCTTAAAGGAGTTATAGATGATGTCCTAGTGAAAGTGGATCAATTTTTCTTTCCTGTTGATTTCATTGTGCTAAATATGGAGGAAGATAAAACGATACCTATCATTTTGGGGAGACCTTTCCTAGCCACAGGAAGAGCAATGATGGATGTGCAAAAAGGGGAATTAACAATGTGTATCAATGATCAAACTGTTACTTTTAACATTTCAAGGTCAATGAAATACCCTGCAAAAGGTAAAGATGATGAATGTTTTAGAATAGATGTTATAAGATATCTACGTGAATGTCTTTTCAAAACTACTTGTGAATTAAAATTTGAAGAAAAAGATTTAGAACACGAGCAAGAAGAGGAATTAGATGAATGTGAAGAGCTTTTTAAAGAAGAGTCAAACTATATTCGAGAAAGTTTTGATGTTTTGGACATGATAGACAAAGATAAATCATTTTGTCCATCTTTTTAAAAACCTCCAAAACTAGAGTTGAAGTTACTTCTAGATCATTTAAAATATGTCTTTTTAGGAGATTCTCTACTTTACCTCTTATAATTTCATCAGAATTAACAATGCAAGAAGAAGAAAGGTTGATGAAAATTCTAAAACATTTTAAGAAAGCCTTTGGATGGACAATTACTGCTATTGAAGGAATCAGTCCTTCAATTTGTATGCATAGAATTCTTAAGGAAGGGAACTGCAAACACAGGGCTGACCCACAAAGGAGACTGAATCTTGTTATGAAAGAAGTTGTTAAGAAAGAAATTTTAAAGTGGTTAGATGCTGGANTTTACTTTTGATTTTAAGGAGAAAGATAAAGAAAACTACTCAGAATCCATGGAGAAAAAAAAAATCACACATTAGTTTACAAGTAGAAATCATTGTCAAACTACAAGAAGTTTTGATTAAAACCAAAAGTAGTTTAATAACAAAAGGTAAAAACTAATCTCAAATCCTCCACCAAACTCTTGAAGTTCCTTTGAATCTCTTCTCTTTTACAACACTCTTACTCTCTCAATAAAACTAAAGACAAAGAATAAAGCAAATTTGTGGTGCTTGAAAATCTCTCCAAAACTCTCTCTCAAATCTCCCCCTTTCCATCACTTTTCAGAAATTTCAAGCACACTTCAAAAAGTCTCAACTTCCTTCTTTTGTAAATCTCCAAGAGGTGCCTTGATAACTCTTCAAAATGTATCTTAATTCAATGTATTCTCGAAAGGATGCCTCCTTTCATAAGTCATTTAATAATATTTTTGTTTCTAGTGGCCATAACCCCCCTCTTTAGCCAATAGGTGCCTCAAATGTCCATTCAAAATTCTGTAAAATGAAGTAAACCTTCACATAACTTCCACTGGCGCTTAAGCAAGAGGCCTCTGGTGCTTAGCGCTACTTTCTCTGTTTCATCGGTGCTTAAGCGCCGGATCTGGCGCTTAGGCGCTAAAACACTTTAGCACAATTTTCACCTTTTTGCTCCAATTTTGATCCTTTTTCACTCCTTTTAGCAATTTTTCACCTTCTTACTTTTACCTAAAATAAAAACACACAAATACTTTCCATTAAAAAGCATTATCTCAAAAATAAGTATAAAATTGTGACTAAAAACTCTGTATATTTTAAGTGTATCAGCCTTCATCCTAAATTCTCTCGGAACCTGCTTTGGTGGTCAAGCTAAGCCATATTTGAGCCCATTATCCACCTCATCATTCCTCCAATGAGCTGAAAACCCTATCCAAATCCTCCTCTTCACCATACATATCTTCATGATGAGCACACCATGAAAAAGTAAAATCTTGACTATCCATGGTTAAGAACATCCTCTGAGGTACTCTGAGATTCTCTTAGCATGCACTCAACCTCTTTTAATCACCCTCGAGCTCTTCCATGGCCTCTAATGGCTACTTAAGAAGAAAACCCAAGAACCATAAAGACATTGAACTTCCTAGATAGCCTCTAAACTCTCTTTCTCCCAATAGAAAAATTGTTCTCCATTGCTTAGGTATTTGATCCCTTATCTCCTCAGCACATAAGAAACCCTAATTTCTTAATCCAAAATTAGGGAAATTTTTGGCCTTGACATGAACTCCTTCAAAACTCAAATCTAAGCATTCTAAAAGCTTCATAGAACCTATACAACACTCCTTCAATCAAAACCAAGCCTTCTCACATCCTCTAACCTATCCTAACACTGAACTGAGCCACCAACTGGCCTAGCTCATAGCTAGAACCACTTTCAATTAAAATTTAGACAATGAGAAGCTTTGTGTGGTCACAACGATTGTGACTGTCAAACGTAATTGAGGATACACCTCTTGGGACCAAGTATAGATCAAAATCCCTAAAAATTGATTCAAGTTTGGTTTTTTATGAACATATTGAACATTTCATCTATGATAAACCATATAGATATGTTTCTTATGACTAGATGAAGTTTTATGAACAAAATCTGCATGATTTCATTGAGAATTAAAAGTGATCTTAGGCTTTAATCATGAACGGTGCTCGGTTTATCATCCTGTGGGGACGATGAAACAATATCATCTATTTTTGTGCATTCAAAACAAACGGTCGTGATTAGGTTGGGTCATGGAATTGTAAAGAAGAAGTGCTTCAGATTGGTGCCACTTCAGATGACATCATGGAAAGAGCACCCAACCAGACGACACTATGCAAGCATTCAGAGCATCTTATGAATGACACAACAACAGATGGATTAATAACAAATTTAGGTTTCTAAATTAAATAAATCCAAAAATTTTTTAAAAACTTCAAAAAATCATATTTCGGTATAGTAAAATTATAAAAATGAAATAAAAATACCCCTAAACTTAATAATAGGAGGAGAAAATAATAAAAAAATAGAAATAATTATCTTATGTATAATTTTTAATAAGTTTAATACTCTCAAAAGTATTTTAATTATTAAAAATTAATTATAAGAAAGAAAATTTTAAATTTTGGAGGGTATTTTCATTTTGATATTGGGAATAACCTTTGATTTTTTTTAAAAATTAGAGGAAGACCCTAATCCTAAAAATGGTGAAATTTCTTTCAAAATTGTAATTATTTAAAAAAGTAATTAAAAAAATTAAAATAAAATGTAAAAAAATATAAAAAAGGGAAATTAACAATAAAAATCAGGGTAGTGCATGTAAACCATAAATTATAATTTTCACCCTTAAGAATTTTAAATACAAAATTAGAAAATTAGAGGTAAAATTGTAAATTTATTTTTTTACCTTTTAGCCCAAATTTGTCCTTAGGTTGGTTTAAATTATTAAACCAACGCTTAAGCTTTGATCTTAAAGGATTAACACTATAGTTATCCTCCAAACCATACAACTTAACCCTAAACCCTCAGGCTAACCCACATTAGACCCATCATAACCTTAAATATTGGGTCTAACCCATATTAGCCCCAACCTAGAACTTAAACCTATGTTCAACCTAACTTGAACATAACCTTAAATATTGGGCCATCATAAACCTTAAACCTTGGTTATACCTAACTTGAGTCAAACCCTAAATGTTTGGTCTAACCCATATTAGATCCATCATAAACCTTAAAACTTGGTTCAACCTAACTTGAACCTAACCCCAAATGTTGGGCCCATATTAGACCCAACCTAAACCTTAAACATATGTTCAACCTAACTCAAACCTAACCCTAAATGTTGGATCTAATCCATATTATATCCAACCTAAACCTTAAACCTAGGTTCAACCTAACTTTAACCTAACCCTAAATGTTGGGTCTGGCTCATGTTAGACCCTACCTAAACCATTAACCTAGGTTCAACCTAACTTGAACCTATCCATAAATGTTGGGTCTAACCCATATTAGATCAACCTAAATTGAGCCTAACCCTAAATTATCCGTCTAACCCATATAAGACCCAACCTAAACTTCAAACCCTAGGTTCAACCTAACGTGAAATTAACCCTAAATGTTGGGTTTAACCCATATTAGACCCAACCTAAACCTTAAACCTTAGATTTAACCCAAATTGAACCTAACCTAACCTAAACCTTAGGTTCAACCAAAATTGAACCTACCTAACCTAAACTTATTTTCAACCCAAATTGGACCTAATTGAACACAAACCCTAGGTTCAACTAAAGGTGAACCAAATCTAACCTAACCCTTAGTTTCAACCCAAATTGAACCTAATTAAACTTAAACTCTTAGGTTCAACCCAAATTGAACCTAACTTAACTCAAACCTTATGTTCAACCTAAATTAAACCTATCCTAATCTAAATTTTAGGTTCAACCTAACTTGAGTCAAATCTAACCTAAACCTTAAGTTCAACCCAAATTGAATCTAATTTAACCTGAATCTAACCTAATTCGTAGGTCCAACCCACAATGGACCTATTTGAACCCAAATTGAACCTATCCCAAATTTAATCTAACCTGATCCTTAGGCCTAACCTTACGTCTAATTTAACTTAGACTTAGCTCAATCTTTTAGGTCTAACCCACATTAGACCTAGACCTAAACCCTAAGTCTAACATGATATAGACTTAGCTAAACCTTTTAGGTATAACCTGCATCGAGCTAACCCAAACTTTAGGTCTAACCTAACTTAGTCTTAGAACAAACTCAAACCTATAGGTCGAGTCTAACCTAGACCAAACCTAAGTATAACTAACCTTAGACATAATTCAAATTAAACTTCACTCTAGGTCCTTTCTAATCTCAACCTAGCCTAAGTCTAACCTAACTTACACTTAGTTATATTGAACATCTTTCAAGTCTAGTCTAACCTAAGTATAACTAAACTTGAATTTAAGTCTTTCTGGGTCTAACTCAATTTTGACTCAAGACAATTAAAGTCGCGGGTCAACCCAACAGAACTCTAATAACCTAAATGAACTGAAACTCATCGGGTTAATCCGACCTAACTTGAGTAAGCCAAAATAAACTCAAATCACCAGGTTAACATGACCTAACTCGGGTTAACTCAACTCAAGCATCTTCTTACAAAAGCCTGACCTAACTTGGGTTAGCTCAATTAAACTAAACCAGTAGACTAACTTAACCTACCTTAGGTCAAGCAAATCTTTAGGTCAACCTAAATTAACTTAGGCTAGCTCAAAGAAAACTTTTTGTTCTTTAGAATAACTAGATTAAAGATTTGATTAACTCAGCTTGAGACTCAACTTCAAGCTTGACTTAAGTTTCAGCCTTAGTTTAATTAAGGATTGATTTAAGTCTAACCTAACTTAGTCTTAAATGGAAAACTCAAGTCTAAATTAACTTGGGCTTTAGCAAAGTTAAATTTAATTTAAAATTAAGTCAACCCAAAAGGTTTAACTTCTATCATTCCCGCTCAACTTGATTTACTCAAAATTTAATCTGTCTCTATTTAACTTGGCTTACCATAAGTCAATCTAAGCCAAGTGGGACTAGTTTGACCCCAATTAAATTAAGTCTGCTTAGGTCAATCCTATAAAACTTAGGTCAATTTAAACAAGTTTGAAAATAATATGAGAGAAAACCAGCCTAACTCAAGCTAACTTGTATTACCTAGAGACTCATCTTTGATTAGTTCAACCCAACTTAAACTAATTAATCTAGACTTAAGTGTCTAAAGATTAAGTTGGGTTTAACTTTTCACATGAGAATTGATACACCAAAAATATATGCATTTTTAGACCCATATTTTATACTCTTTTTTTTGGTGATATTGCACTTTAATGGAAGGAATTTTGTATGTTTTATTGTAGGTTGTTATTTTTAGGACCTGGAGCAAAAAGAAAACAAAAAGGATGAAATTTGAAGTTAAAATAGAGAAATTGAAAATTTTTTCGGTGTCAACGACGCCAGACTAGGCACCGATGGCGTCGTTTGACAGAGAAGATAAATTTTAAGTATGAATCACTGGTGCAGACCCTGATTTTAGAAGATTTGATGAATTTGGATGTTTTTTGAAGAGTTTGTGGATGCACCTATTGGAGAACCGACCCTAGCCTCTATTTAGAGCCAACATTGATCATAAAAGACTCTCCTCCTTCATCTTCATTCACCCCTATTCGCCATCCTTTGCCCCCTTTTGCTCCCTTTTTGCCACTTTACATCATTCCACACCATTACTGAGTTATTTTCTATATAGTTTTGAGTTTGTGTGGTGAGTTGAAGTGTGAATTATTCTGTAAGAAGTGTTGGAGAGGAAGAGAAGTGAGAGATTTCTTTTTCCTATATTTCCTAAGAGAGGCTACAAGGGATTTACCTTGAGAAAGAGTTTCAGATAAGTGTTATTTGTTTATTATTATTTTATGAACTTTCTCTTATATATGAAATTTGTGTTTTGTTGTATCTTTCTCATGAAGTTTGAGTAGTTTCCTTTACCTTTCTCCCTACTCTGAGATATGATGAAATGAAGAGATATATCAGATGTGTCAATGTTAAAATTTAAATTAAATTGTGATGATTTTAACCTCTGCTCTTAATTTACTTTTCGATCAGGCCAATTGAATTGTTAAAATATTTTGTGAAACATATGATCCGGGAAATGGAGTATGAGTTTTACAACAGAGTGAGAATCACATTTAATTTCATGAAGGAGAATTTCTTTCATGGAATTAATTGCAAATAAATAGAGAAATATACTTAGTTGGGTGTAGAATTAGAGATTTCTATGGTGACAGACTAAAATTCCCAATTCAATCTTAGTATTTAAAAACTAAAGTGAGAGTTAGCCTTCAGGGGAAGGGAAGTGGGAGCTCTGGAGTGGGAGCCAATATCCTCCTAGCCTAGCCACTAATTTAAAGACTAAACTTAAGATTAGCCAATGCTTTTCTATAACAGTGAATCAGGGTAGAGAATTAAAATTGCTCCTATTTGGTATAATACATATTTAAACCATTTATCTCATCTCACTTCACCAAAAACTTATTGTAGTGGGAAAGATGTTTTTTCATTTTAGAAAACTTCATCACATAAACATAGTTGAGTAGTTATTAATTTTAAACCTTGCATTTAAATTCTGCTAGTAGTTAATAATTTAGCTTTGATAGTATCTTAAACATTCAAAATTAGTGATAGTAATTTTGTTTTACTTCTATGAATTTCCTAGTTAATTTATCATTTCAAATTTAAACCTTCCTTGGGGGATTGATATTTGGGACTTAAAAAGAAAGTCTCATATTACTTGATAACAATACATATACTTGCGTAGAATACCAATATTAAGTGCTTAACATTATTATTCATAAAATACCACATCAAGTTTTTGGCACTGTTGTAAAGCAGAGTCAAATTTATAAATTTTACACAACTATATTTCCGTTGGTCAAGTTTTTGGCATCGTTGTCGGGGAAGGTAATGATAAATTTAATAAATTTGGTAAATTTAAAAATTTAGAGATAAAAAAATATAAAAAATACAAAATATCAAAAAAAATTTAAAAATAATAAATAATATATATATATA
>JXCR01102101.1:152358-182301 GCA_002079205.1 Phalaenopsis hybrid cultivar
TTGCGGAGAACTATCACAAAAATTCTTGGCTAAATATTTTTGTCGACATTATTTCGGGGATGGTTGGTTTGTGGGGTTGCCCATAAGAAGCTGTCGGTTGCTGGAATCGAAATCCCGTCGCCCGCTTCGGAAGGACGTTGAAGTATGAAATCAAACTGACCCCATATTTTCATAGTTTAAAATGAAAGAGCATTGTACCTCAAATCTTGTATCTATCCCGAAGGATAAACACAAGAATTGAGGATGAGGCTCGATAAAAATAAACTAAGGAAAGTATGACGTCCGTTTGGTTTGCGAAACCTTTGTATGTTCCGACAAGTTCCCCTATTTAATATAAAGGATTAAATAGGGTTTATATTATGCTGGGTTCGGACATGCTTCCTATAAGGGCAAGCCCCTATAGTTGATTACATCCTAAATGACCAAAGTCACTTAAGAAGACTCTCAATAAAAATCAGGAAATATTATCTTCAAAGAATTTCAAAGGGTAGGACTCTTCAACGAAATCAGATGTAGAGGTGTGAAAGGGGGTTGGCTTAAATTTGGAACATTTTATTGTAGAATCCAAAGAAAGAAGAACTAGGGGATGCCATGGATCCAAAGGCGAACCTTGGTGAATTCCCAAGCTATCCAAATGTTTGGCTTCAGTTTTGAGGAGAAATATTTAAGTGTTTCATCCTGCCAATTTTATTAGTTAGGGCTTACATTTGTGTGAAATGATCGCACAAATAGCCTGGAAGATATGAGGATTTAGGTCGTGAAAAACGACAACCTTGAAATCCTAAGACGAGTTAGGGCATATATTGTATAGCAAGGCTATGCAAAGGCCTAAAGATAAGGTGAGGATTTACGTTGCATAAGAAAACAACCTCAAAGTCCTATGGCTTTGTTGCTTAAGTTTAAGGAAGGAAGATTGGTTTAGCTATCAAAGTCCTATGGCTTTGTTGTTTAAGTCTAAGGAAGAAAGATTGGGTTAGCTGGGGAAGAGGTCCTATGGCTTTGTTGTTTAAGTCTAAGGAAGAAAGATTGGTTTAGCTGGGGAAGATAGGGTTCGGCTATGCAAAGGCCTAAAGATAAGGTGAGGATTTACGTTGCATAAGCAAGCAACCTCAAAGGGGCTATACGAAGGCCTAAAGATAAGGTGAGGATTTACGTTGCATAAGCAAGCAACCTCAAAGTGGTTTAAGTCTAAGGAAGGAAGATTGGTTTAGCTGAGGAAGACAGGTTTTGCTGTTGAAGATGAGTTAGGGCTTATATTGTATAGCAGGGCTACACAAAGGCCTAAAGATAAGGTGAGGATTTATGTTGCATAAGCAAGCAACCTTGAAGTCCTATGACTTTGTTGTTTAGGTCTAAGGAAGGAAGATTGGTTTAGCTGGTGAAGATAGGTTTTGCTGTTGAACATGGCCGTGCTGCCCACCATGCTAGCTCCAAGCTCCTGCCGCAACGAGTTTGAGTTATCTAGTGTGTCAAGTTATAATATTAAATCAGGTGGCCCTATGGTTGGAGTTCTTTATATTTTATGAGGGCATATTAAAGTTGATTAGAGCATCACCGATTAGGATCCTACGGTTCCCTCGTTCTGACATCACTATTTTTTATTGGATTCACTTAGTCCAAATGAACTTACTAAACCCAACTTAATGATTTCCATAATTTCATTTAAACCGTGGGAAGCCTCGTTAGCAACCGTAGGTTACCTCCTCCGAGGGATTCCCGATCATCTGATAGAGACATCTTAATTTAGTTGAAGTTGTGGTTTTGTGTGATGTTTGTGATTAAATTTTGAGTTGTTTTATATTTTGAATGTTGTGGCAGTGAATTTTATCTTGGTTGATTTTAGTTTTGGTTTTGGGTATGTGGCTATCCTGATGGTTTTAGTTTTTATGCAGGGTGAGATTGTTGTTTATCATGCAAATTTGCAGGTATAAAAGTACAGTATGAAAGTACAAGAAAAGCAACGCTGAAAACTGTAAAAGTGTACCTGACGAGTCTTCTCGTTCCACCACCTGAAACTTAAAATGCATGTGAATGCAGTTTATGAAGAGCAGGAAAGGTAAAATTTTGGTAATTTTCCTAACCCTATGTCATATATTGTTGAGTCCTTAAAAGTTGCGAATCTTCTCGTTCCACCACCTGAAACTTAAAATGCATGTTAAGGCAGTTTATGAAAAGCAGGAATACAAATTTTGGTAATTTTCCTAACCCTATGTCATATCTTGGTGAGTCCTTAAAAGTTTAATTAGTTCTTATTGTTTTCCTAACCCTATGTCATATTTTGGTGAGTCCTTAAAAGTTTAATTAAGGACAATTTCGAATTTTGCTAACCCTTCGTCATATTATGGTGAGTCCTTAAAAATTTTATTAAGGATGATTTCTTTAAGCAAAGAATCTTAAGTTTAATAGGCGTCTGAGGTATCCAACAAATTAAGAGGGGGAAACAGGTCCATGCCTCTCCCTCACCAACTAGTGAAAAGCCTCGAGTCCATTTAAACTTATCATTTTGCTTAATGGTTCATCCTGTAAATATCCTTAATGCTCAGTGAACATCGATGTCTCAATTATCCCTAAGAAAGGGGTAATTATTATTTATCATTTAATTTTGAAAATTATGTGGGTGAAGACCCTTAAAGGGGCAAGTTAGTGTAATTTGAACACTTAGCCAAATTTTAATCCTAATTGGGCTTAGTGGTGTTTCAAGGATGTTTGATATAATTATGTTTATTTTTCTAATCCTCATTTAATCAATTTTGATTTGGCCTAAGTCACCACTAAGCCCTTAAGACCTAGGTGAGTGTCTTAATTAGAGGGTTAAGTTTTAAGTGGTCATGATTCATGATTTGGATTCTATTTGAAAATCAAAATAGGGGTATTAAATTGATTAGTTATTGACTTCAAAAGTCATACCCCTAAGTCTAGGATCATTTAATTTTGATAAACTTCCAAATTTTAATAATTTAGAAATTTATTAATCTTAATTAAGAAAGTGCAATTGGTTTCTACCAATTAACCCTTTTGTGTTTCAAACATCAAATAAATTGACTAAGATTAGAGGTTGCCCATTTTCCCTCCTTGAATTAAGCCTAAATGTTAATTAAGGCAAAATTTCCAAAATTACACCTTCGCCCCTAAGGCTCTAACACCTTTGCCCCTACCTCATTCATGGGTCAATTGAGACATCAGAGGAGAACATGTGATTTTTCAAAATTTAATTTAATTTATATAATTATTTTTATGCAAAANAGTATAAAGTATCAATAGTTTTCGTGGGATAGGGGCTGCCAAAACAGGAGGTGTCATTAAGTAATTCTTAACATTCTCAAAGGTTTGCTGACATTTCTCTTCCCAAATGGATTTGGCATCCTTTCTAATTAATGTCAAGAAGGACTGAAACCTACCTGAGAGGTTAGAAATAAAGCGTCTCAGATATGCCAACTTCCCCTCGAAGGAACGTAGTTGTTTCAAAGTTTTAGGAAGAGGCATTTCCAAGATAACATTAATCTTATCTAGGTCGATCTTGATTTCCTGATGACGAACAACGAATCCTAGAAACTTCCTAGAGGTAACGCCAAAGGCGCACTTTAAGGGATTTATTTTAAGGTCATATCGTCATAACCGTTTGAACACGATCCTCAAATCATACAAATGGTCTATTTTTTGTTTACTTTTGATGACCAAATCATCCACGTTGCATTCCAATTGATTGTGAATGAGATCATAAAAAATTCTTTTCATTGCATGTTGGTATGTTGCTCAAGCGTTCTTTAGGCTGAACGACATCATTATGTAGCAGAAAATTCCAATCGGTATTCTAAAGGCTATAAGTGTTGCATCCTCGGGAGCCATCTTGATTTGGTTTTATTCCGATGATCCGTCCATGAAGGAGAAACTTTCGTGTGTTGAGGCGATATCCATCATCATTTCTGGTATTGGTAGTGGAAACTCGTCTTTTGGACATGCTTTGTTCAAATCCCTGAAGTCGACACAAACACAGATTTGTCCATTTTTCTTCTTGACGGGAACAATATTGGCTAACCATGTGGGGTATTGCTCTTCTGTTACAAAGTTAGCGTCTATTAATTTCTTCACCTCGATGATGACTTGCTGCTTTATTTCAAGGTGCATTCTTCTGGGAGCTTGTTTTACTAGGGTCATATTTCTGTCCTCCCCAAGTTTATGAACCGCAACGTCTGCTACTGATAGTCCTAACATTTCATCATAGATCCATGTGAAGCAATCCTTAAATTCTGTTAACAGTTTGATCAATCGTAAAGGTTCTTCGTTGTTGAGTAGAGAACTTATAAATGTAGGTCGGGGCTGTTCTTCATTCCCGAGGTTAATTTCCTTTAATTCATCAATAGTCGATTTAATTTCCTCTACAAATCATAGCGAAGCATCTTCTAGCAGTTGATCAACAGAGTCATCCTATATGTTGAGGCAATCTTCTTCTGATTCACTAGTAACAAACATGCAAAATTCTGAATCATCGACTGGTTCGACTGTACCAAATCTAAGACCCTCTTTCGAGTTGAGAGTTTGACTTTTAACATTCTATAATTTTTCAAAAAGTTGTAATTTATCTTTTGGCATTTGTTTTGGTAAGTGTCCCTGTTGAATTAACTTTTGTACACAAGACAAAAAGTAACCAAAAGGCAATTCCATTAATTCATTAGGATCATCATCCAAGTTTACATGATTTTCAACATCAGTAGACGTAGAAGCACAGTAAAATTTGATCGGCTTCGAACCAACACAATGGAATTTTTTGACCTTTAAACTCCCGACCTTTTGAGGGAGGATTGAAGTAAGGGTCATAACATTCATATAGTGGTTTATCTAATCATACATTGTCTCATATTCGCTTTTCTCTACATCTTCTATGGATATCTCATACTAAGGTTTCTTCTATTTGGTCATTATATTTCATCTTTGAAACTGTCTTCATCACCAATGTTGATGGTTGGCCTAGTCTGTTCAACTATTAAGTTGATTCTTCCATGCCCACTTCCCCGGCTTCGACCTCTGGTTAGCGTACTAAAAGCACCTCCACTAACTTGTTGCAAAGGAGTGGTGGAAGATCGCTGAAACGGAGTTGAATGGCTTCCTCTTTGTAATTTTTCTGAATCTTCACTTTTATTTGTTGCAATTTCATGGGAGAAGACAATTTTCTTTGGAGGCGAGTAGTAGCCGACATCTTCATGAATACCAACTTTATGCACTGAAAACGACTGCAGATCTCCCTTGATGGAATGTTCTTGTCCCTTTTTGTAGTACTTAATGAATTGGTGTAGAGACGATGGAACCATGTTGTGTTCGTGAATCCACGGTCGACCCAGTAGAGCATTGAAAGAGGTCTCGACGTCGATGACATGAAACTTAGCGGTTGTTGCTAGTTCTCTGAACTTCATAGGCAATGTAATTGATCCAAGGGCTCTCTCTAACTTTTGGTTGAATCCTCTTAACATCATTTTGTTGACTGTAAGCTACTGAGCTTTGATGTCCAAATAGGCCAATGTCCGTAGACTCATCAAGTTGAGGGATGCTCTAGGATCTACTAAAACTCTGGATAATAAAAATCTGTCGATGTTAACGGAGATGTAGAGTGGATGATTGTGGTCGGCGATACCAAGCAATAAATCTTCATCTATAAAGGTTACCCCAGGCTATTCTTTCAACGAACAAACTTCATCTGAGGATGTGCTGGCCAATTGGGCTAAGCAAATTTCTGGGTCAAGCAAAGCTGTAACCAGAGACTCTCTCATCTCCTTTGATAGGATTAGAGCGTCGTAGATGCTTAATTGGGCTCACAACTTCCTAAGATGAGCCTCCAATTTTCTCCTGATTGTACGGTTCTTCCACTGGTGGAGGTGGAGGTAGCTCTTCTCGAGTTACTATTTATTTTTCTTTATCCACTAGAGCAGTTCTCAAAGGTAACACTCTCCCGCTCCCTAAGTTCACTTATGTAATTTCTTCTTCTTGAGGTACCATTGTTGAATCTCCCGGTGTTTCCTTTTTATCAAAAAGATCTAAGTTGATGGCAAGCGGCACACTGTGGTGCTCGAAAATTGGTTCCTCAATCTCAGTGTTGTCGTTTGCAGCATCATCAACATCTTCTTCAGTTTTGTTAATGAGTTCATCGGACTCAAGTACAATTTGAGGATCATTTTGGGAATCGAGATCAAAACCAGATTGGTTAAAACAAGTTATGTTATCACTAGAAACAGTTAAAATGCAGCCAAAATCACAATCATTATTTTCATAAGACCCTGGAGGGGCACAAAAGATAATCATACAAAGTTAGGGGTTCGTATACTTTCTTCCCCGAATCCGAAATAACTAATCTAGTAGAGGCAGCCATTATCCTACCCCAAGTGCTATCAATCATCATAGTGTTCCTCTTCTTCTTCTTTGTCTTTGACGATGACAAATCTCCTGGTGAAATCTTCATCTCGGGCTTGGCAGGCTGAAGACTCTGAATGGAGGCTTGTTTTGATGTGTTCTGGATTTGATTCAATATTTTCTTGGATGATTTGCTCCAACCTGCATTCCATCCATCTTTTCAATTAAATGCAAAAGATTATTTTGATGAATCCTGTATTTAGTTTAGGACCCTCTTGAGCTCGTTCCAAGTCGTCCTCCATCCATTTTTTCCAGCATATGGATCAGTCAGAGAGATTGGTTCGGCCGAAATCATATTTATTGAACATTTTTTAGGTTCTTTTAAATATTCTTCTGGGATCATTATATTCCCTTCTTTAAGGTTCTTCTTGAACCAATCCTTAAAGATGAAACATTCTTCTATAGTGTGCCCAAGCAACCTGTGGTATGGGCAATAATTCGGTTGATCCTTCTTGTTGACCTCTTCAGGTTTCATTGCATTTGGTAGTATGAACTCAGACTTCTTCATCAGATTTCTGTACATTTTGCATACATCTTCATCTCTGAAAGAATACACCATTTTATTTCATTATGCCAGAGATATTCTCTTGTTCCCTATTCGAGGTGATCCTTCTTGAGGCGGTCGTTGGTTGGACTGGTTACTCTGTTTTGAGTGTGCTGTGATGAAGATTGTCGAGGATTTTTTGGATATATCTTCATTGGTTGCTTTCCTTTGTCGACGGTCACTACTGTTCCTAACTTCTTTTTAAACACTCTGGTTGCCTTGGACTTCTCGTGTGAATCCATATGTTTGCATTCTTCTTGAAGACAGCTGGCTTTACTGAGTAGTTTCTCAAAGGATTTGATGGTGAGTCCCTTGAGCATGAAAGCTACTGGCCAATGAATGCTTTTAAGTAAGAACTCAATTGCGTGATGTTCATGTAGTTGAGGTTCACACTTCATGCTAAGGTTTCTCCACCTCAAGATGTAATCCACTAAAGTTTTGTTGGGCTTTTATTTTTCCATCATGAGCTCTTCTATAGAGACATGGTGTTGCGCTCCGACAAATCTATTCACAAATAATTGTTCCAGCTCGGCGAATATTTTAAATGACATGTTGGGCAAATCAGCATACCAATCGAAAGCGATCCGGGACAAGTTGTTGAAGAACTGTTGGAAGAGTAAAGCTTTGCTATTTCTTGTGTTGCCACAACTGACTCGGAATTGTGTTACATGTTGTCTGGGATTTCTGGTCCGATCGAATATCTTAAAGTTTGGGGCCATGAAACTTTGAGGGAAAGGTGCAACATCAAATTCTTCTGGGTAAAGTCTACCCTTTAAAATCAATGCACCACCCTTAGATTGGGTTAAAGCCTCCCGAACTTGCTCGACCATTTGCTTAAATTCCTTCTGCAACATGGCGCTCGATGGAGAATCCTTCTTTGGTTGTTCATCTATGTTTGTTGAAGCAACTTATCTTCTTTCATCTGTGATGTGTATGATTTCTGGTTGGTTGACCTCTAGAGAGACTAATTGTGGTGCTTGCAATGGCCCTTGAATGGTGGCCATGGCATTCATGGCCGCGGCCATTTCTTCTATTCTTTTCTCCAGTTGGCTGACATGCTCATACCTTAGGAGGATATACTTACGCTGCACATCTACGACGTTCTCTTCGATGAGAGCTTGAGCCTCGCACAGATGTAGCGGCTGTGGTTTCAATGAAATGGACATCCATGAAATATTCTTTGAGGTAATCATTATAATCAAAATCATCATCATCATCATTGATGAACACTCCATTTTATCGAGCTAACTCGGTAATCTTAACTCTGAGCTTTTCCACTTTTTCTTTGATTATTGATTTTTTTGATTATCTTAAGATCTGGAGGACCCTACTGGACCTCCTCCTCTTGCTCTTCCATCTCGCTGGCAATTACTGCGGTAATATCAGATACTTTGGACCCTGGCTTCATTCCATGCTCTTGCCCTGCAGACTTACTGGACTGTATCGGTACAACGACCTTAGATATTTATACCTTTTTCTTTGTTGATGATGTCTCGGGAGAGAGTGCCCTTGAAAAAACATCGTTATGTCAAAAGGAGTATGCTTCCCCTGGTGCAGACCGACTACAATACTAGGCAATTTCTTCATCTATTTCTTTAGAATTTTAGGAATGATTTTGAAGTGGGTGATCGGTAGGATTCTCGGACCCAGTTTTGAATTAATTGGTTGATGACCTGTGGTCCTGCTAGCATTAGAATCTGTGGTGACAATAGAAGTGTTGACTCTGCTTCCCAAGCGGAACCAGAGGGGAATAAGAGTAGGCCAATTTTCAGTCGACTTCTGAGATCGTATGGCAGATTTGACGTCCCTTAAAATCTCTTTCTTCATACAAGGGGAAATTGCATGTCCCAGTCATTTAAGTAACTAATTAATTGAACAGCCCTCTTTGGTAGCTAGTCTCTGAAGAACTAAACTGACTCGGGTGATAGGAGTAGGTTTCTTTTTCTCCACACCCTGTCCATGAAGTGTCGGTAATGTGCCGGAAATTTTTTGGATACTCTCATATCTATCAGTATCCATTAAAGGATGAAATCTACTTCCCAGCAGAAGTGGATATGTTTTAAGTCATCTTGACTCATCCTGGTGAGGATCTTCCTCAACAGGTATCTCCTTAGGAGCCTAGGCTTTAGTAGCCCTTCAAACCCTCCTATTGCGGTTTCCCCTTTGAGTTCGGGTTAGCGGTGTAGTCTTTGAACTTCATCCGATTTCAAATACTGATGGTGGGACAGCTAATCCCTCAGTCAGATCTTTAATGATCATTACTTCTTTCCCCTTAGCAGGAGTAGGAACAGCAAGCTTGGCAGTTGCCGTAGTGGAAACAATAGTCTTGGCCTTCTTATAAGAAGGGAAGTCCTGAAGATAGTTCAAGTTGAATTCAACAGATGGCTCCTGAACTTTTGGAGTGGTGAATTTCATTATGGCGAATGGCGCCTTCCCGAGGATGACCTCGAGGTCTTCAAATCCGGCTCCGAACTTAATGGTAGGAGCGACATTGCAGGCTTCATGGCTTGTCGGCAAGTTGCAAGAAAAAGTCAGTGTTGGGTAGGCCATTGCAGCAGCTTTGAAACAGAAAGTTCTGGGGTCAGCTATATGGCAAAAATATTGTAATCTTAGTGCAAGCACTTAAAATTAATATAGGCTGATCTTTAGACCGGGTAAGTCCTAGTTTTGGGGATTTTAAATTTTTCAGTAAAATGTAATTTAAAAGTAGAAAAATTTAATTAATATAAGAAAATTTAAAGCGTGCGCAACACAACACTATTTGATTTAATTTTCAAAATAGCAAATTAAACTGAAAAGGGAGATGTGAATTGTTTAGGACCCAGTGCGGGACCCATTTTTTACACACAATGCCATGGTGGAACAGTCCACCAACACACCTATTGGGGTTCCGACCCCATATGAAGTTTAAAAAGTCCTTAATGGCCTCCTGAACCCCTTTGTTCAAAGGTGATTGAACAAACAGTCCTGAAGTCCAAGGAGTTGGTCGTACTTTCCCAAGACAAAATTGGGTAAAGTATGTCAACGGAAAAAGAGTAATTTGGTCCAATAGGGACATTGACACATTACTGATGCGTGAAGATAATATTTCCTTATTTAAATGGAGAGAAAAGCTTGTTCTCAGCGGAGTCACCAGAAGCTGTCGGCAGTATTTTGGTTGAAGGAGTTGCCCGTTAGAAGCTGCCGGTNCCAAATTTTAATAATTTAAGGAAATTTCAAATTTATCCTTTTAATTAAGAAAAGTGAGATCGGCTTCTACCAATTAATTCCTTGTGTTTCAATCATCCAAATATGCTGATTAGGATCAAAGGTTACCCATTTCCTCTTTCTTGACTTGAGCCTAAATATTAATTAAGGTTAAATTTCAAAAATTACATCTTTTCCCCTAAGGCTCTAATACTTCATAATTCATCAAATTTAATTCAAATGACTTTAGTATTTTTATGCCACCTCACTCATGGGTCAATTAAGGCATCAGAGGAGAAAATGTGATTTTTTCAAAATTTAATTTAATTTATATATTTATTTATATGCAAGAATAATATTTTTCAAAGAAAATTCCATAACTTAACCAAGGCAAAGCCTAATCACTTGAAATTGTTACTAGAGATATAATTAGCCTAGAGAAAAGTGTGGACCACATTTCATGTTTTTTTAAGTTACATTTGAATTATTAGAATTATTTCAAGTTCTAGGCCATTTATTAATTATAAATTATTTTAAATGTAAAAAACTAAGTTTTATATTTTTATTAAATATCTCTAAGGTTAGGGAACCCATTGAAACAAATTTCACATTTTTCTAATTTTTTATTGAATTGTTAGAATTATTTTAGTGAAAATCCATTTTTAGCCTTTAAAAATTATTTTAAGCTTCAAAATTCATTATCTTCACTTAAAAAATCATGAAAAATATTCTAATTATTCTTAAGTGCTTGGGAAAAAATTTATAACATTTCAAAGAATTATATTATTTTTGCGATTTTTATTATTTTTTAATTATTTAAATATTAAAGAAAGGCTTAAAAATGAAAAATTATTTTGATTAAAAAATTATTTTTAGAAAATTTATCTGATCACAGAGAACTCTAAAAAATAATTTTTATAATTTGTTGAGTTATATTTTGATTGTTAAAAATCATTTTAGTGTTAAAAATGACATTTAATTTAGAAAATCCATTTGAGTTATCAAATGAGCTTCAAATATTTTGAAATTTTTATGGGGATTTCTTTGAACTTAAAATTATAGTGGAGATAAAAACCATGTCATTTAGATGGTTTTGTTTCCCAAAATTAATTTTCTTTACATTTTAGGGTTTGTGCAAAGTAGGTACATTCTTAATGACTTAGATCATGAAACATTTTCCAAAGGTTTCTCTAGCCATAATAAACCTTCCAAAATTATCTTAGAATTTTCTAAGTAACATACTAATTATTATGATTAATTTATGCAAATAATAGACATAAACTTGAAAAATATGGATCTCTGTCTGAAAGTCTCCTCTAACTTTGGAAAAATCAAAGGATGTTCCCTAGGACAAAGGCAATAACAAGCCAAAATTTCAAGCGATGGTGAAATGTCTACATGTAGGAGAATTAAAAGACTCAAAATAGTGTTTATTTAATTAAAAATAAAATATGCATCACATAAACTTCAAATTATTTCCACATTATTCTCCTCTGTTCACCGAGCAAGAGGGTGTTTTTATTTTATTTTTGTGATTTTTTACACCAAGATATGAATTTTTAAAGAACAGACATTTAAATAAATCAAAAAATACCCTATTTATCTATTTAAATGTGCGGCGCTTAATAGATCCTATGCGGCTCCAAAAACACGCGTGTCGCGCTTTGGTTGGACGCCGCCATCCACGTAGCCGTTGACTCGACCTACGCATTATGAACCGAAGCGCTGTCCGGCTTAATCTTGTCCGTTGATGAGATAAACACGCGATCGGACAGCTCCCCATCATCGTCCCCAAATAGGCTAACTCGAGAACCTTCCACAATCAAACCTTAATATTTCCCTCTAGACTTAACAAAATCTCATGAGGTTTAGCCCTAGAGCTTCATCTACGCAAGACGAACCTATCTATATGGATTATACTGTATGAAATATAGCAAATACGTATTAAGAGTGAGAATATGCTCGGATTAAGGATGGAGTTCCATACCTATACCTGAGAGGGGAGGCCTCAATCAGATGGTGTAGTAGCTTTGATTTGTCCCAACGGACCCCAAGATGAAGTCTTGTGCGCTGGTTAATGGTCTAGGTATAAATTTGGCCAAGCTCGATTTCAGGTGTTGGTCAAGATCTTGGTTAGAGGCTATTTCAGAGGGGGCTTTTGTGGGGAATCAACTTCTTCCACTGTGGGGAAGGTGTGTGCACAGTTAATTGAAGTTTGATTCACTGTGGAGGTGTGGAGAGATCTGTCCTAATTTTTGGCAAAAAATTCAAGCTTAAAATTAAGTTTCCACAGTGAAACTCAGCGGGGGAAAATGGTTGGCTTGAACTAAGGAGTTCTTAGGGAGTCTCTGAGGACAGTTTGACAGAGTTTCCTTAAGAAAATTTCAGCTCTCCTTCATTGACCATGGAGGTGAGGTTTAAATAAAATTGGCTTAGGGTAGCTGTCATGGCCTCCATTTGGGTGCAATGTGAAGCTTAGGTGGAGGGCAGAGAAGCTTTAAAGGTTAAGTAGGGCGAGTAGTCCTCTAGGTTTGAATTGTGTTTCAATTTTTGGGGTGGCTCACGATTTTGGTATTTTCCGGCCACTAGGCCTGCCAGCAAGGCTAGGAGAGGTGGCCAAGAAGTCAGATGAGCCAAGGGGAGGCTTAATTATGATTTACCCCCAAGGGTTAGTGATGATGAGTGATATTTTGCATGTTGGGTCCAAAAANATAGTTTTATGCCACCTCACTCATGGGTCAATTAATCAGAGAAGAAAATGTGATTTTTTCAAACTTTAATTTAATTTATATATTTTTTTATATGCAAGAATAATATTTTTCAAGGAAAATTCCATAACTTAACCAAGGCAATACCTAATCTCTTGAAATTCTTACTGGAGGTATAATTAGGCTAGAGAAAAGCGTGGACCACATTTCATGCTTTTTTAAGTTTCATTTGAATTATTAGAATTATTTCAAGTTCTGGGCCATTTATTAATTATAAATTATTTTAAATGCAAAAAATTAAGTTTTATATTTTTATTAAATATCTCTAAGGTTAGGGAACCCATTGAAACAAATTTCACATTTTTCTAATTTTTTATTGAATTGTTAGAATTATTTTAGTGAAAATCCATTTTTAGCCTTTAAGATTTATTTTAAGCTTCAAAATTCAATATGTTCACTTAAAAAATCAAGGAAAATATTCTAATTATTCTTAAGTGCTTGGGAAACAATTTAGAACATTTCAAAGAATTATATTATTTTTGTGATTTTTATTATTTTTTAATTATTTAAATATTAAAGAAAGGCTTAAAAATGAAAATTTTATTTTGATTAAAAAATTATTTTTAGTAAATTTATCTGATCACAGAGAACTCTAAGAAATAATTTTTATAATTTTTTGAGTTATATTTTGATTGTTAAAAATCATTTTGGTGTTAAAAAAGACATTTAACTTAGAAAATCCATTTGAGTTATTAAATGAGCTTGAAATATTTTGAAATTTTTATGGGGATTTTGTTGAACTTAAAATTATAGTGGAGATAAAAAACTATGTCATTTAGATGGTTTTGTTTCCCAAAATTAACTTTCTTTACATTTTAGGGTTTGTGCAAATTAGGTACATTCTTAATGACTTAGATCATGAAACATTTTCCAAAGGTTTCTCTAGCCATAATAAACCTTTCAAAATTATCTTAGAATTTTCTAAGCAACATACTAAGTATTATGATTAATTTACGCAAATACTAGACATAAACTTGAAAAATATGGATCTCTGTCTAGAGATCTCCTGTAACTTTGGAAAAATCAAAGGATGTTCCCTAGGACAAAAGCAATAATATGCCAAAATTTCAAGCCATGGTGAAATGTCTACATGCAGGAGAATTAAAAGACTCAAAATAGTGTTTAATTAATTAAAAATAAAATATGCTTCACATAAACTTCAAATTATTTCCACATTATTCTCCACTGTTCACCGAGAAAGAGGGTATTTTTATTTTATTTTTGTGATTTCTTACTCCAAGATATAAATTTTTAAAGAGCAAACATTTAAATAAATAAAAAAATACCCTATTTATCTATTTAAATGTGCGGCGCTTAATAGATCCTAAGAGGCTCCAAAAACAAGCGTGTCGCGCTCTGGTTGGACGCCGCCATCCACGTAGCCGTTGACTCGACCTACGCTTTATGAACCGAAGCGCTGTCCGGCTTAATCTCGTATGTTGATGAGATAAACACGCAATCAGACAGCTCCCCATCATCGTCCCCAAATAGGCTAACCCGAGAACCTTCCACAATCAAACCTTAATATTTCCTTCTAGGCTTAACCAAATCTCATGAGGTTTGGCCCTAGAGCTTCATCTACTCAAGACGAACCTATCTATATGGATTATACAGTATGAAATATAGCAAATACGTACTAAGAGTGAGAATAGGCTTGGATTAAGGTTGGAGTTCCATACCTATACCTAAGGGGGAGGCCTCAATCAGATGGTGTAGTAGCTTCGATTGGTCCCAACGAACCCCAAAATGAAGTCTTGTGCGCTAGTGAATGGTCTAGGTATAAATTCGACCAAGATTGATTTCAGGTGTTGGTTAAGATCTTGGTTAGAGGCTATTTTAGAGGGGTCTTTTGTGGGGAATCAACTTCTTTCACTCTGGGGAAAGTGTGTGCACAGCTAATTGAAGTTTGATTCACTGTGGAGGTGTGGAGAAATCTGTCCTACTTTTTGGCAAAAAAATTCAAGCTTAAAATTAAGTTTCCATAGTGAAACTCAGTGGGGGAAAATGGTTGGCTTGAACTGAGGAGGTCTTAGGGAGTCTGTGAGGACAGTTTGACAGAGTTTCCTTAAGAAAATTTCAGCTCTCCTTCATTGACCATGGAGGTGAGGTTTAAATAAAATTGGCTTAGGGTGGCTGTCATGGCCTCCATTTGGGTGCAATGTGAAGCTTAGATGGAGGGCAGAGAAGCTTTAAAGGTTAAGTAGGGTGAGCAATCCTCTAGGTTGAATTAGGTTTCAATTTTTGGAGGGGGCTCACGATTTTGGTATTTTCCGGCCACTAGGCCAACCAGCAAGGCTAGGAGAGGTGGCCAAGAAGTCAGATGAGCCAAGGGGAGGGTTAATTATGATTTACCCCCAAGGGTTAGTGATGATGAGAAAGATTTTGCAAGTTGGGTCCAAAAATGGATTAAAATCACTTAATTTTGGGATCTATTGGTCCATAATATGCTTTGGTGGATTTTGCATGGTTTAGGTTGGTCCCTAGGAGAAGTTTGGCAGTTGTGGAGTCATAAAGTTGGTGGCTTTAAGGTGGCTAGGCAAATTTTGGTGCATTGGTCGAATATGGGTCCAAATGACCAAAGCTTAGGTTTGGGTTAGGCTATTCATGCGCTTGAGCCCAATTTATTGATCAAAATTGTGTAGATGATTGTAAATAATATTTTTTTTGTGAAGAATTGAAGTAATTTTGAGTTTAATTGGAAGCTCAATTTGAAGGATTTTGAGATTTTGGACAATTTGGGCATGTTGGACTAGACTTGAGCTTAGGTTTAGCTAGGCTTAGAATTTGGCTCCTTTAAATGCTCCAAATGATCAAGGGAAATTCTATGAAGATTTTTCATGAAGGAATGGAGTGGAAATTTTGGGGCCAAGACAATCAATTTGGTGGAATTTTGAGACATGGCCAATTTAGGGCAAAATTGAGGATTTTTTGGATTTGAGTTGAAATTAAATTAAATTGAGGCTTCCCCAAGTACAATTGAAATTGAAGTTTGATTTTTTAGAGTGCTATGAAGAGTTTAGAATTTAAATTGAGACCAATGGAGTAAGTCATGGGGTTCAATTTTGTGGAACCAAGTCATAGGGCCAAAGTTGGGGTTTTGATTTAGATCAAAATTAGGCTCAAAGAATGGGCTAATTGAGCTTTGATTTGGTTTAGATTATTCATATAGAAGGTTAATTTGAGTTTAGAATTGAAATTGGGGGAAATTGGGACCCAATTGATCGACATTTCAGGTAAATTTAGGGAAATTCGATCTTTAAAGGCAATTTGGGGGTTTTGGTCAAAAATGGTCAAATTGGACAAATTGGGTCGTGTGATAGTTAAGAATAATGAAATCGGGAATATTTAAAAGTTTTTGAAATTTTTTTGTTATTTTTTAGAATATTTAAAATTTTGGGCCAAGAAGGGGCATTTTGGTAATTTGGCAATTTTTGTTGATTTTGGGTAATTTGGATGTTTTCAAAAGATTTGAAATGATTTTTGAAAAAAATTGGGTATTTTGGGTAAATTTGGGAATTTTGGCAAAATTTAGGGTTTCAGGGGTACTTAGGTAATTTGGGGGAGTTTCGAGGGGAAAAGGCCAAGTTGGGTATTTTTAGTAGAATTAGGGTGTCAACCACCATAAATGAGCAATGGACCAATGACATCCCCATTTGGGTCCTCTATGTACTGGTTTTAGCTAAACTCTAGCCTAGGGCCAGAGAGTTTAGGGGGCCNAGTTGAAATTAAATTAAATTGAGGCTTCCCCAAGTACAATTAAAATTGAAGTATTATTTTTTAGAGTGTTATGAAGAGTTTAGGATTTAAATTGAGACAAATGGAGTAGGCCATGGGGTTCAATTTTGTGGAACCAAGTCATAGGGCTAAAGTTGGGGTTTTGACTTAGATCTAAATTAGGCTCAAAGAATGGGCTAATTGAGCTTTAATTTGGTTTGGATTATTCATATAGAAGGTTAATTTGAGCTTAGAATTGAAATTGGGGGAAATTGGGACCAAATTGATCGACATTTCAGATAAATTTAGGGAAATTGGGTCTTTAAAGGCAATTTGGGGGTTTTGGTAAAAAATGGTCAAATTGGTCAAATTGGGTCATGTGATAGTTAAGAAGAATGAAATCGGGAATATTTAAAAAGTTTTGAAAATTTTTTTGTTATTTTTTAGAATATTTGAAATTTTGGGCCAAGAATGGGCATTTTGGTAATTTGGCAATTTTGGTTGATTTTGGGTAATTACAATGTTTTCAAAAGATTTGAAATAATTTTTGAAAAAAATTGGATATTTTGGGTAAATTTGGGAATTTTGGCCAAATTTAGGGTTTCAGGGGTACTTAGGTAATTTGGGGGAGTTTAGGGGGGAAAAGGCCTAGTTGGGTATTTTTAGTAGAATTAGGGTGTCAACCACCATAAATGAGCTATGGACCCATGGCATCCCCATTTGGGTCCTCTATGTACTGGTTTTAGCTAAACTCTAGCCTAGGGCCAGAGAGTTTAGGGGGCCATCTACATGAGTCTCCCAAAGGATTAAAGGATCAAAGTCAAGAAATTTTGGGTTTAAATTTTGTGAGTGATTGTGAGTGAGGTGAGTGCAAGTGCCTTAGCCCTAGACCAACACCCAAAGTCAACCTTAAGGGCAAGCAGTCTTATAGGAACTCTCCTTGGGCTCTCTCATAGTGTTAGAGGTTAGGACCATTATGTGGAACCTCAAGTTGAGTAAAGAGGAGTTTGGAATTTCTAATGGTGAGGGTTCCTTTTCTAATTTTCTAGGAATAGTCANACAGTCCTATAGGAACTCTCCTTGGGCTCTCTCTCATAGTGCTAGAGGTTAGGACCACTATGTGGAACCTCAAGTTGAGTAAAGAGGAGTTTGGAATTTCTAATGGTGAGGGTTTCTTTTCTAGTTTTCTAGGAATAGTCAACAGAAAAGTCTTATGGCTAGACCCTAGGCTACTAAAGAGGAAGAACTAAACCTCAACCAAAAGTGAGGTCAACACTCCACCATTTTCCCACGAACAAACACATAGTCTTCAGAAGTCTCCTTAAAATTGGCATAGAAGTCCATCANCCATTTTCCCACAAACAAACACATAGTCTTCAGAAGTCTCCTTAAAATTGGCATAGAAGTCCATCACTACACCATTAATTGCCTCGACAATAAAGTAACAAAAATTTTCCCATTATTGAGCATTGATTATTCTTTTAACTTCTCCATCTGGATTTTTAATTCCTCGATTGGGAATCACTTTTTTAGTTGTAAGTGGACTATTGAAACAAATGTTGGCTTTGTAATTGACAATTTTTTTATCATAAAAATCTACCTCTCTCTCCTTTGCTCATTCTTGGTGCCATGGTAAATCTAAGAAAATTTGATCAAATCTAAATAAATTCCAAAAAATGTCGAAAATCACAATGTGGTACGTTTTAAACTTAAATCTACTAAGTTATAGTTCTTCAGCAAAGGATTTTATCAAAATCTTCCAAAAAAATTTCAAGATTTCAGATCTCGGCAATGTAAGATAAATCCTTGATGAAAACAAAAAATTTAGAGTTCAAAGTGTAGCTCTTACCTAGAGAAGATGAAATCTGAACTTTGTTTTCCTTAAAATTGCCTCAAATCNGTCCATCACTACACCAATAATTGCCTCAACAATAAAGTAACAAAAATTTTCCCATTACTGAGCATTGATTATTCTTTTAACTTCTCCACCCGGATTTTTAATTCCTCGATTGGAAATCACCTTTTTAGTTGTAAGTGGACCATTGAAACAAATGTTGGCTTTCTAATTGACAATTTTTTTATCATAAAAATCCACCTCTCTCTACTTTGCTCATTCTTGGTGCCATGGTAAATATAAGAAAATTTGATAAAATTTAAATAAATTCCAAAAAATGTCGAAAATCATAATGTGGTACGTTTTAAACTTAAATCTACTAAGTTATAGTTCTTCACCAAAGGATTTTCTCAAAATCTTCCAAAAAAATTTCAAGATTTCAGATCTCGACAATGTAAGATAAATCCTTGATGAAAATAAAAAATTTAGAGTTCAAAGTGTAGCTCTTACCTAGAGAAGATGAAATCCAAACTTTGTTTTCCTTAAAATTTCCTCAAATCCGAGTATTAACAAGCCCTAGGTGCAAAAACTGGAGGTTGAAGGTGACTCAAAGGGTATAAAAGGCATTTTACGGTACAAATCATGAATTTTTAAGGGTGTTTGGGTTGGTTCGGGTTGAGGGCGTTGTCGGTACCCATGCCGGCGCCATCGGCATCAATGGCAAAAAAAAATCATTTTTCTATCTTCACAAATTTCAATTTTTTTTCAATCTACTCCAAAGTCTATTTAGTCTTTTTCAACACTAATTTTCTTCTTAAAAATAATTCACAAACAAGCATTTTCACAAACAACACCAGACTAACTTTTATATGTGAAAATGCACTTTTCATGAATACTTTTTTCTTATCACACTTCCACATCCTTAAAGCAAACTAAATTATAATTTAGTGTCAAAGTCAAGTCACAACACTAGAACACTGACACAAAACTATACACACAATCAAAGTCAATAAAGTTCTAAGGCTAAGTAAAGTAAATTAAATCCACACAATTACATTAAAAACATAAGTATTTTAAAATAGTAGAGAGTCCAACTTCTTCAATTATTCTACCTCATCTTCAGTACTTTCTCCTTCTCTAATATCTCCCACAGACTGGTAATGGATATACGAAAATTGATTAGTCAAATTTTCATTGATCCATCCATTTTTCTTAAACATTTGCACCAATCCTGCTTCAATTGTTCCAATATGATAAAAGTTCTCCTTCATCCTCCAATATAGGTGATCAAAAAGGTAGTTAAGATTTTCTATTGCATTCATAATACTCTGAAGTTCTCTTTCTTTTTCCTTTAATTTTTTCTCCAAAGCTTTTTAACTTCCAACTGTTTGTGGCATCAATGGTGTTGAAGCAAGTGATGAATGATCTAAAATAATATCTAATGCTTCATTTCCATTCCCAATATAATTATCATCAATAGGAATCATGGGCTCCCAAGGTAATAAAACTTTCTCCTAAATTTTATATGGAACTTGAGTTTGACTGCAAAGTAGGAAAATTGTGGAAGGATGCCCCAGTCCATATATTGGCCCATTAATAATAATACCCATAACAAATTTGGAAATAATCGACCCCACATCAATGGGGTTTTTTGTTTGAATGCAATAGTTTAAAATGACACTTTCTCTTGTAACTCTAGTAATCATCATGGTAGGAAGTAATCTCTCAGATATGAAGAAACATCATTGTTTTGATATTGGATTAAGCATTGAAGTAGAGAAACTAACGTATCCCTCATCTCTGATTTCCTAATTATCATTTTCATCCGTCAGAAAATTATATACATCTTGCATCATATCTCTCGTTGGGATAAATTTGTATAATGACAAATTAGAAAATTTTCTATCATGTACAAATCATTAATTTTAGTTGGAGTAAATGGTATAGCCTTACCTCGAACGAAGACAACTCCTTGGGTAATTCCATGTAAGTTTGCAAAGAATTCCTTTACTACTGGTACAAAAACTGCAGCGATAGTGTAGCATAGAACTTTCCAAAACCTCTGTACAATGATTTTCTCAATCTGTGAACTTGGATTACTCAATCCATGATTGACAAAGTCTCTCTCTTTGATAAGTCTCTTTTTTGTAATGACTTTGTCATATAATCTCTATGTGTCAAAACTATTAAACTTTCTTTTACTAAATACTCCATAACTTGAACTATTTCTGGCATTGAAAGTAATAGAATTCAAAATTAGGAAGTTTCTGGGCGTCCAAGGCAGTTTTTAGGCCTTTAAAAACACCTCCCAACAGTTATTTAGGAGCAAAATCCCACCAAAGTTTGTCAAATTCACTATGGACGTGCGAAACTGCTCGGGACATCGTCAGCGCCATGGTCCATTTAGCGGGCTTCGTTGATGCCAGAGGATAAAATCGTGTCTTTTTATTTTTTTGTTCAATTTGATTGCAAATGTTTCTCCAATACAAATTCGATTTACAACATTTTCTAAATTTTTCTCCAATACAAATTCTTTCCTGGTGGCCTTATTTAATTTTCTTCAGTCTATACAAATTTGCCAACCAGTAACTTGTCTTATTGAAATTAATTCATTTTTCTCATTTACTTCAATGGTCACTCCTCCTTTCTTTGTAACACAGTGAATTGGTCTCACCCAAGCACTGTCTGAAATACAATATATAATTCCAACATCTAACCATTTTAAGATTTGTTTTTTAACAACCTCTTTCATTATTGGATTTAATCTCCTCTGAGGATCAGCTTTAGGTTCGTATTGTTCATCTGATATAATTTTGTGCATACAAATAGAAGGACTAATTCCTTTAATTTCTGCTAAAGTTCATCAAAAAACCTTTTTATATCTTTTCAATANGAAAATTTTTTTTGATGGTTCTCACGAAGTTTTGATAGATCCAGGTGCTAATGAATTTAACCATGCTTTATCTTTATCCCTTAATGAAAATGGAAAAAGACTAAGCCTAATAACATCATTAGACACTCCGTCATATTTAAAAGTAATACAAATTTCAAGAATACTAGCAAGATGTAAGTTAGAATCTTTAGTAGGTGTTTCTTCAAACTGATTATTTTGCACCATTTGGTTAATAGCAGGTTTAAGCTCAGATGAATTAGCAACAACATCAAGATTTTGAATAGTTAAGTGAAGTTCAACTGCTGTTGAATTAGCATAATCTTTTAAGGGTCTTTGTCAATTTTCATTTATTTTATTATATAATTTATTTGCCATTTTGTTCAATTTTTTAATTTCTTTTTGTTGTTTTTATTTTTTTCTAATAATACGTTCTAATTCCGAATTGTAAGGTACTAAACCTTTAAATCCAATATTTTGCATAACCAAATATAATAAGCAAAGAAAATTTTCTTAAAAATACTCTTAAATATATAGTTAGATATTTTTTTATTTTTGATTTTATATATATATTTTTGATGTTTTGTATTTTGTCTCTAAATTTTCTAATTTAACCAAATCTATTTAATTTATTGTTACCTTCCCCGACAATGGTGCCAAAAAGTTGATCCCGGTGAATATAGTTGCGTAAAATTTATAAAGTTAACTCTGCTTTACAACGGTGCCAAAATCTTGATGTTGTATTTTATGAATAATCACATTAAGAACTTAATGTTGTGATTCTATGTAGGTATACGTATCATTATCAAGTAATATAAGACTTTCTATTTAAGTCCCAAATATCGATCCCACAAGAAAGGTTTAAATTTTAGATGATAAATTAACTAAGAAATTCACAGAAATAAAATGAAATTACTGTCACTAATTTTGAATGTTTGAGATACTATCAGAACTAAATTATTAACTACTAGTAAAAATTTTAATGCAGTGTTTAAAATAGTAACTACTAAACAATGTTTATGTGATGAAGTTTTCTAATATGAAAAAACTTCCTTCCCACTACAATGAGTTTTTTGTGAAATGAGATGAGATAAATGGTTTAAAATTGTATTGTGCCAAATAGGAGCAATTTAATTCTCTACCCTGATTCAGAGTTATAGAAAATCATTGGCTAATCTTAGGTTTAATCTCTAAATCTGTGGCTAGGTTAGGAGGATATTGGCTCCCATTGTAGAACTCCCACTTCTCTTCCTTTGAAGGCTAACTCTCGCTTTAGTTTTTAAACACTAAGATCAAATTAGGGATTTTATTTTGTCACCCTAAAAATCTTCAATTCTACACCCAACAAAATATATTTTCTTATTTATTTGCACTTAATTCCATGAACAAAATACTCCTTCGTGGACATTCTTACTTTATTGTAGAACTCATGCTCCATTTCCCAGATCATATATTTCACAACATATTTTAACAATTCAATTGGTCAGATCAAAAAGTAAATTAAGATTGAAGTTGAAAAACCATTTATTTTATAATTTAACACTGGCTCATCCAAATTATCTCTTCATTTCACCATATCTTAGAGTAGGGAGAAAGATAAAGGAAACTACTCAGACTTCATGAGAAAGATACGCCAAAACCTAAATTTCATATATAAAAGGAAGTTCATGCAAAAATAATAAACAAACAACACTTATCTGAAACTCTTTCTCAAAGAAAATCTCTTGCAGTGTCTCATAGTAAATGTAGGAAGAAGAAATCTCTCACTTCTCTCCCTCTCTAACAATTCTTAGAGAGTAATTCACACTTAAACTCACCACAAAAACTCAAAACTATAAAGAAAATAAATGACTAATGGTGTGGAAAAATGTAAAGTGGTAAGGAGGAGTCAAAGAGATGTGAAGGGGGGCCAGGAACAAGCGCAGGAATGCGAAGATAGTTTTTTCTCATCAATTTCAGCTCTAAGTAGAGCCTAAGGTCGGTTCTTCAATAAGTTCATCCAAAAACTCTTCAAAAAACATCCAAATTCATCAAATCTTCTAGAATCTGGGTCTGCACCGACACTGGCATCGTCGGCGCAATGGTGTCGTCGATGATGAACAATTTTTCAAAAACTCCATTTTGACTCCAAATTTCATCATTTTGCTCTAAGTCCTAAGAATTAACCTTCTGCAATAAAATATAAAAAATATCTTCCATTAAAGTGAACTATCACAAAAAAAAGAGTATAAAATATTGGTCTAAAAATGCATATATTTTTGGTGTATCAATATCCAACAAAATTAAGTTTGGCATAAAAAACAAAACAAATAAACAAGCAACCTAGGAAAATTCACAATTCATAAAATTATATTAAGTTATAATATAATGAGCCAACTAAGAAGTGGGTTAATAAAGTATTTATTCAACCTAGGCTTAAATCCCTTAAGACCAAATAACAAATATGGATGTTTAGGCCTAACCTAAACTTGATCTCATGTTACTAGCCTACAAAGGTTCTAAAGGACATAATCTCTATTATATTCGGGTGGAGTGCCTAGTTTCATATTGGGAGATTTTAATAAGAAGTTGTAGAATTCATTAAAGAAAGTGTAAAACCTTAAATATATTATAATTTTCTTATTGTTATAAAAAAAACTAACCCAAAAACATGACATCATTTAAAAATCTTAATTGTAATGTCTTAAGAATTTTAAGAGCTTTAGGGGACTTTTAATTTTTCTTCCTCATATTTTTCTTTAGAATGTAGCTATTACAAAATGTAATTATAAAATTATAGAGATTTTTAGCCTTTTGAAAGGGGACTTAAGGCTTGAATAATTAGAAAACTCATATTACTTTTATGAAATGTGCACAGTTTATATCTAGAGTTTTTCATCAAATATCATGGTTGCTTAGGTTTTAAAATAGGCAAATGTTTAAAGATTAATAAATTTTATCATAACATTGGCCAACCACTTGATGTTATAATGTCACTGATGTTTTGTGGGATTTTAGGGCATTAAGCTTTTGGTGATGTTAAAGGAAGAAAAGGAAAAAATGCAAAACCAAAAAATAATTTGTATATTAAAAAAATTATAATATAAATAAACATATCACTCACCAATGTAATTAGGTGGTAGAGGTTCATTGGATATCTACTTCTTAGTCTGGCAACCAAGCTTGTAGGTTTGGGAAGACAACCAAAATTTAATAAAAAAAAAAAAGAATTCATAAACATGCAATTAATTATTTCCTTCTTATTTTTATAATTTCAACCAAAATTTTTAAATTTATATTCTCAATAAATTTGAAATATTCATTCTTTTCACCGTAACAAGAAAACTTAAGTACAGTTCTTCAACAACAACAACGACAACTTCATGCCTTTATTCTACTAAGCAGGGTTGAGTACATGAAACTTTTTTCTCCATTCTGTCTTATTGAGTGTCATATTTTCATACAATTCAAACAAATTAAGATCAATTTTTAAAAAACTTATCCAAGTAAATTTATGTCTATCTCTAACTTTTGATAACGTATATCACATTTAAATACTTTCTCTCCTGAAAGGATCACTGATGGTCAACACGTAATGAGACTGAATCATCTATGACAAATCTCACTAATACTTTTGTCATTGAAGCAATCCCATCACTTTCATGGATGAATTCATTTTGCATTTTTTCTCTATGTGTAAAGCCAATCATTCACATGAGCACAATCATATCAGCAATCCACCCTTTCATGGATAAGTAACAATCCACCCTTTCATGAAACACAAATTGTCAGATTCATCAAAGAGGTTTGCATAAATTTTTTGAAAAATAGAAATAATTTAAATAGCAATGAAATAACATAAAGTTTTCCATTTTTGTTCCACAATCAAGTACTCAATCGTTCCTCTAGAATGAAGAAAACTACATTCTATAATCAATTTCTTTGATTATAGATCTCCATATCTATCCTAGGATTTAGAACTTGAAAATCTTTCATTATCAAAATCAACTTTTCCTCTTCCCCTTTTCATCTTAGGAGCCATGTATAATCTAATAAAATTTAAAATAAATTTTCAATTTTTTTCAAAAATAACTTGAAAATCGGCAGTCTGGTCGCTAAAAATGTAATCCTATTTAGACTAGTGTTAGAGCGTCGATTCAGGTGCGGTAGCACCCTGCTTTGTAGATGAATGACACTATAGTGCCTAGTTTTGGCGCAATGGAACCAGTGCTCAACAGTCCAAAATTTTTAAATTTTTTTCATTTTTGAAAGAGCACGGCAACCTAAGATTAATGGACCCAAAATTGGTTGCTTTAACAATATTTGATTTCACTATCTTTCTCTTTTCTTTCAATTTTCTCCAATTCTTTAATTGCAATTCATTGAAAGAACAAATAAAATCACTCTGGGCATTCTAACAACATAAACTTTAACACATTCTCTTATAATACTAAGTTTGTTACAAACAGACATAACATCACTTTAACAACAATAAGGAAATGCATTTGTTCCATTTCTCTAACACCAAATTCGTTATATTAGAGTCAAAATACATTTAAGGTTGGCACAAAAGTACATAACACAAAATAATAACATATTTAACACATAATAAGACATTTAAGAATAGTTTTTCACGATGTTATCCCTCACCTATTCACCCACCAGATAGTTGCGACAAAAAATAAACTAATAACGAGTGCTAGGGAACTCTTGAGAAACTTTATCGTCGATCCATTTATTGTTGCAATAAAAACTTACTTGAAATCCTGGAAACATGCCATATGACTGAATTGAAGTTTTATCTGCCACTCAGAGTGCTTGTATTGATGGTACATGTCACTCAGCTTGTTGTAAAGGCGTGATAACTCTTCATTAGTCTTCTCCAATTTGGTGGTAATCCTCCCCAAACTCAGTGCTAGGAATCCATTGAAATAAATATGTGCACCCTTATGCACAAACCTATTGTCATTTGTCATTCCATTATTCCTCATGAATCTTAAAGCAATAGTTCTCGAGGTTGGGATGATCTTCACTCTTTTCTCCCTCTATAATACTTAGAATTGTGAAGAAGCTTAAAGAAAATGACTCCAGACCTAACAAAATCAGTTTTAATAAAGAAGAAGGGGTAGAAAACAATCAATTGGGCGGTTTAGGAAGTTAGTTCGACTATGGTGCTATGACACCAGATCTGGCGCTATAAAACCAATACAAAATTCTTAAAAGTTAATTTTTTTTTTTCATCCTCATATTATTTTAATCAATAAACTATTGTTTTGTGCCACCTTAATCATGAAATAGTCAATATGATTTATCAAACTCATCATAACAGTAATCATAAATCAAATCAAACAATACCGATAACTATGAGTTACCTCCCATAAAGTACTTGGTTTAACGTCGTCAGCCTGACATATCCAATATTTTAATTTGGTTGAACCAACATCAGGATCTCCTCAAATGTAGGACTATATCTACTTATATAAGCTTTTAACATGTGTCCATTTACCTTAATCATTCTCCCGTTTTTAGGATTTTTAATATCAACAACATAATTTGGATAAACTCTTACAACAATAAATGACCCTGACCACCTGGACTTAATTTTTTCTGGAAATAGTTTCAATCTTGTATTATATAATAAAACTCCTTATCTAGGATCAAAATGCTTTTCAAGATCNGGGTCCACAAAATTAAGGGATCTTATTTACAAAAATGTACGTGCTTAAGATATCTTTGTCAAATCCAAGCACATTTGTATTAAATTGCTGTGATGGATTCCTCTGGGTTCCCTGAGCTCCTAGCCACCCCAAATCCAAACACATTTGCATTAAATTGCTATGATGGATTCCTCTGGGTTCCCTGAGCTCCTAGCCACCTCCGCTGGCCGGCCGACCAACCTAGTGGCCGGAAAAGCCCAAAACTGAGAGCCACCCCCATGGCATCTCACCTAAATCAAAGCTAGAGGCCAGCTCATCCAAATTAAACTATGGAGCTCCTCTGCCCTTCATCTAAGCACCACATTACACCTCCTAATTAGCCAAGACAGCCGCCATAACCCCATTTTATAAAAGGCCACCTCCATGGCCATTGATCTAAGTGCTAAAATTTTCTCAGAGAGGCCTCTCCAAACTTCAGACAGAGCTTCCATAAGATCCCCTCAGTGCATCCCAACCCTTTTTCCTCACCCATTCCCCTTGCCGGAGCTCAATTTTGAGCTTGAAACCTTGCCGGAAAACATGACAGCCCAATACACCTCCACACTCCACCAAACTCCAATTGCTTGTGCCCACACCTTCACAAGAGTGAAAGAAGCNGCTTTTTTTTTTCTTGTTCTTCGTCCTGAACGATGAGGGATTTTCTAGTGAAATCTTCATCTCGGGCTCGGTATGCTGCAGACTCTGAATGGAGGCTTGTTTCGATGCAGACTGTAGCTTGTTTAGTATCTTCTTAGATGATCTGCTCCATACTTCATTTCGTCCTTCTTCGTTATTTGTAGAAGCTTGCTTCGATGAATCCTGCATTTGATCGAGGACCCTTTTGAGTTCATCCCAAGTTGTNTCTCATATTTACTAGGCAATTTGTGTGGCCCTGTCACGCAAATATAAGTCTTAATTAAATAAAAATTGGCAGGATGAAACACTTTAATAATTTCTTCTTAAAGCTGAAGTCAAACCATAGGATAGACCGGGAAGTCACTAAGGTTCTCCTCAGGATCCGTGGTCTCCCCTAGTTTCTCTTCATTTGGATTCCTTAACAATGTTCCAGATTTGAGTTTTTCCCCCTTCAACATCTTCGTCCGATTTCGTTGTAAAGTCCTATCCTTTTGACCTCTTTGAAGACATTATTCCCAGATTTCTTGTGATTTCGTTGTAAAGTCCTATCCTTTTGACTTCTTTGAAGACATTATTCCATGATTTTTATCGAGAGATTTCTTAGGTGATTTCGGTCATTTAAGATGTAATTAACTATAGGGGCTTGCCCTTATAAGAAGCTTTTCCGANATTTCTTCATCAAGCTTTTAAATATTTTAGGTACAGCTTCATCTTTGAAGGAGTAAACAACTTTCTGTCGCTCTAACAGGGATATTCTTTTATCCGCTGTTCGAGGTGATCCCTCGTGAGACGGTCGTTGGTTGGATTGACTGCTTTGTTTCTGAGGGTACTGTGATGAAGACTGATGATGATCCTCTGCATATATCTTTATCGGCTGCTTTCCTTTGTCAATAGTTGCGACTACCCCTGATTTCTTTTCCAACACTCTGGTCACCTTAGCCTTTTCATGTGGCTCCATGTGCTTCATTTCTTCTTGCAGACTGCTGGCTTTACTTCTTCTCAAAGGATTCGATGGTGAGTCCCTTAAGCATGAAAGCTAATGGTCCATGAATGATTTTGAGTAGAATCTCAATCACTTGATGTTCCTGTAGCTGAGGTTCACATTTCATGCTAAGGACTCCATCTCAAGATATAGTCTGTCAAGGTTTCACTAGGCTTCTGTTTCTTCATCATGAGTTCTCCAATAGACACATGATGTTGCGCCCCAGCAAATCTTTTCACAAATAACTGTTGCAACTCAAAAAATGTTTTAACTGACCCGTTGGGCAGGTCAGCGTACCAGTCGAAAGCGATCCCTGACAAGCTGCTGAACAAACTGCTGACAGAGTAGAGCTTTGCTATTCCTTGTGTTTCCACAATTGGCTCGAAAATGTGCTATGTGTTGTCTGGGATTTCCAGTCCCATCGAATATCTTGAAGTTTGGGTTAGATAGCCCTTGGGGAAAGGCATGGCATCAAATTCCTTCGGATAAGGTCTACCCTTTAAAATTGATGCACCGCCCTTGGACTGGGCTAAGGCGTCTCATACTTGTTCAATCATTTGCTTGAACTCTTTTTCTGGCATGGCACTTGACGGAGAATCCTTCTTCGGTTGTTCTTCTTTTTCTGTCGAAGTAGCCTCCCTTCTTTCATCTGCGATGTGTATGATTTCTGGCTGGTTAACCTCTGGAGAAGACAATCTTGGTGCTTGTGATTACCCCTGAATGGTGGCCATGGCGGTCATAGCTGCAGTCATTTCTTCTATTCTTTTCTCAAGTAGAACAACTTGTTCATCCCTGAGGAGGATAACCCTACGCAGCTCATCTAAGGCGTTCTCTTCAGTGTGAGGTTGAGCCTCGAACGCAGATGTGGTAGCTCTTGTTTCAATCACGTGGACATCCATGAAATCTTCCTCCAAGTAATCATTATAATCAAAATCCTCATTGTCACTANTTGATTTTTCCAAAGTCAGATGAGGTTCCTATACAGAGATCCATATTTTTGAAGTTATTACACATTATTCCTTCAAAATAATCATGGAACTTAGCATACTGACTATAAAATCCTAAGAAAATTTTGGAAGGTCCACCATGACTAGAAAAATCTTTGAAAATAATTTCATTGGACAAGTCATTTAAAATGCACTTAAATTTTGTAAACACTAAATCACTAAGATAATTAAATTTGGAAAATATACTGATTTAAATGAGTTTATTTTTGCTCTCCACTTTGATTTATGATAGAGAGAACTCATCATAAAAGTTTCAAAATATTTTGAGTTCATTTAATAACTTAAATTGATTTTTAAAGATAAATACC
>JXCR01102101.1:192040-239910 GCA_002079205.1 Phalaenopsis hybrid cultivar
CAATTTAATGCAAATGTGCTTGGATTTGGCAAAGATATCTTAAGCATGTGCATTTTTGGAATTAAGATCCCTTAATTTGGGGGACCTTTGGTCCATGGATTGATTTAGGTGGTTTCATGGTGTTTGGGCTGGTCACTAGGTCCAACTAATGGGTGTGGTGGAGTTAATTTGGCGGCTTTAAGGTGGTTAGGTCACATTTAGTGCATGGGTCCAAGTGGGTGCAAATGACAAAAACTTGGGTTTGGGCTAGGTTAGCCATGTCAATTGGCCCAATTTATTGTTGTATTTGGTGTAGATGATCATAAGGAACAACTTCGGTGAAGGATGTAAATGGTTTTGAGTTCAATTGGGGGGTCAATTTGAAGGAATTTTGAACTTTAATAAATTTGGTCATGTTGGGCTAGGCTTGGGTCTAGCTTGGGTTAGCCTTGGGAAAAGTCCAAATTGATTGTTTTAAATGGTCAATAGGGACCTCATGAAGATTTTTCAACATGAATTGGGTGTCAATTTGGATGTTAAGGCAATCAATTGGGTGAAACTTGGGGACTTAACCAATTTGGGGCTAAATTTGGGAATTTTGGATTTAGGCAAAAATAAAATGGATTTGAAACTTTATAAATGTCAATTAATGGTTGATTTTGATGTATAGGAATGTTATAAAGATTTTTTAACATCAATTGGGGCCAATTGACTAGGCCATGTGTTCAATTTGGCGAGATTAAGTCATATGGTCAAAATTGGGGTTTTGACCAAAATCAAAATTGGGCTCAAATAATTAACCAATTGAGCTTGGATTTGGTTTAGTTTGGTCATATAAAAACTTAATTTGAGTTTAGGATGGGAAATGGGGTCAACTGAGATCAAATTTATGGGCATTTGAGTTGGATTTGGGGAGATTTGGGTCTTTAAAGGGCAATTTGGGGATGTTGGTTAAAGATGGTCAAATTGACCAAATTGGGTCATGTGGTAGTTGAAAGAAATGCAATTGGAAATATTTGGGACTTATTGGAATTTTTTAGGAATTTTTGGAATTTTTGGGATTTTGGATTATGGAGGGGTATTTTGGTAATTTGGGGGTGTTGTAGGGGCAAAAGGCCAAGATGGGTATTTTGGTAGAGTTGAGGTACCAATCATCACCAATAAGTCATGGACCAAAGGAAACCCCATTTTGGGTCCTCTACATAGTGGTCTTAGCTAAACCGTAGCCCTAGGGCTAGTAGATTTAGGGGACCATCTACATGAGTATCCCAAAAGATCAAGGGATCTAGGTTAGAAATTTGAGCTCAGGATTGTGAGTGATTGTGAGTACAGATGAGTGTAGTGTGTTCCTTAGCTCCAGACCAACACCCAAGGTAAACCCTAAGGTCCAACAATCCTAGGGGTGACTCATCCTAAGTTTCTCCTACAATGACCCCACCTATTAAGTAAATAGAGGTTGGGAGCAATATGTGGAACTCCAGGTTGAGTAAAGAAGTGAGTAGAATTTCTAATGGTGAGGGTTCCATGTCTAGTTTTATAGGAATAGTCAATAGGAAAAGTCCTATGGCAAGACCCTAGGCTAGCAACGAGGAAAAACTAAACCTCAACCTAAAATGAGGTCAACACTTCATAAACTGATTCCCCTTCAAACTGACAAAAGGATGTAATATTATTTCTAAGCTTAGCAGTTTTTTAAGGTGGGAAATATTTAGATAAAAATTTTTGTGGTAGGTCTCCCCAAGTTCTGACAGATCTAGGTGCTAATGAGTTTAACCACATCTTAGCTTTATCCCTCTGTGTAAAAGGAAAAAGTCTAAGTCTGATAGCATCATTCGACACTCCATCATATTTAAATGTAGTACACAATTATATAAAACTAGCAAGGTATAAATTTGGATCTTCATTAGTTGTTCCTCTAAACTGATGTTTTGTACCATCTGGATAATAACAGGGTTAAGCTCAAATGAATTGGCAGCTACAGCAGGGTTTTGTATACTCAAAGGAATTTCATCTCCTGTAGGATTAGCTTAATCCCTTAAAGGACTCTAATGATGTTCATTCTCATTTCTAGCATTACTTGAGTTACAAGCTATTTTTCTAGGATGATTTTTCTCTTTTTTTTTGTTTTCAAATTTTTCTAACAGTTCATTCTAAATCAGAATCGTAAGGTACTAGGTTTTTAGATCTTATATTACGTATAAACAAAAAAAAAAGTAATTAAAAATATGTGATACACTTAAATAAAAAAAATTTTCAAACTAAACTAAAAATACTTTTTTATATATTTTTTAAAATAAAATAACTAATATTTTTTGTTACTTCCCCAGCAACGGTGTCAAAAACTTGATGAGAAAAATTGAGAAAATTGACATTAAATTGATAATAATGATGCAATGTAACCCAAACAATAATGTGACTTAAATGACCAATTCCCTTTTACATATAACGTAAGTATAGGCATAGTTCAAGTAATACAAGGCTCTAATGGAGTCCTAGATATCAATCCCACAGGAAAGCAGGAATTATATATAAGCTAGTTATTATATTCTATCATAAACTAAAAATAAAAACAAAGTAAAGTACGAAGTTTGAAGTTAAACTACTTACGTGAAATGCTACTAAATATGAAGATGTACGACTATAACATGTAAATTAAACTAGATGTTAAACTTTTAAAAGTAAATTACTAAAATAAATTAAAAGTTTTTGTTGACGAAAATTTCAAGTATGAGAAAACATCCTTCCCCATTACAATGAGAAAATGGCTTGTGAAGAAATTGAAATCATTTGAAAAATATATTTAAAAACTGTTTTGTGCAAAATAAGAGGAATCCTATTCTCTACCCTTTCCCGAGCACTATTAAAAAAATTGAAATCAAACTGACCCAATATTTTTCATAGTTTAAATGAAAGAGCGATGTACCTCAAACCTTGTATCTATCCCAAAGGATAAACACAAGACTTGAGGATGAGGTTCAATCAAATAAACTAAGAAATATATGATGTCCATTTGGTCTGCGAAAACATTTTATTTGTCGACAATTTTCCTTATTGAATATGAAGAATTAAATAGGGTTTATATTAAGTTGGGTTCAGACAAGTTTCCTATAACGGCAAGCCCCTATAGTTAATTACATCTTAAATAACCGAAGTCACCTAAGAATACTCTCGATAAAAATCAAGAAATATTATCTTCAAAGAGTTCAAAAGGATAAGAATTTTCAATGATATTGGACAAAGAGGTGTGAAAAAGAATTGGTTCAAATTTGGAACATTTTATTGTAGTGTCCAAAATAGGAAGAACTAGAGGATGTCATAGATCTAAAGGAGAACCTCGGTGACTTCCCAGTCTATCTTACAGTTTGGCTTCAATTTTGAGGAGAAATTAATTTGAGTGTTTCATTATGCCAATTTTATTAATTTAGGGCTTACATTTGTGTGAAACGATCACACAAATAGCCTGGAAGATGTGAGGATTTAGGTCATGACAAACGAAAACCTCAGAATCCTAAGACATCTTAGGGCTTATATTGTACAACAATGTTGTACAAATGCTTAATGATAAGGTGAGGGTTTATGTTGCATAAGAAGACAACCTTGAAATCCTATGGCTTGTTGTTTTAGTTATAAGGAAGGAAATTGGTTTAGTTGGGGAAGACATGTTTTGCTGTTGAAGATGGTTATGTTGCCCACAGTGCTAGCTCCAAGCTCCTTTCCATGATGAGTTTAAATTTTCTAGGGTGTCAAGTTATGATGTCAAATCAAGTGGCCCTACGGTTGTAGTTCTTTAAAAATTTTTTGAAGGCATGTTAAAGTTAATTAAAGAGACACCGATTAGGATCCTGCTAATCCCTCGTTCCAGTACCACTATTTTCTTTTGGATTCACTTAGTCCAAATAAAATTACTAAACTCAACTTAATGAGTTCTGTTCTTTCATTTAGACCGTAGGAAGTCTCGTTAGCGACCATAGGTTACCTCCTCCGAGAGATTCCCAATAATCCGATAGAGACGTATTAATTTAGTTGTAGTTGTCGTTTCTGTGATGTTTGTGATTAAAATTTGAGTTGTTTTATATTTTAAATGTTGTGGGGGTAAATTTTATCTTGGTTGATTTTAATGTTGGTTTTGGGTTTTGGTTTTGGTTATCCTAGCAATTTTGGTTTTTATGCATGGTGACATTGTTGTTTAGAATGCCAGTTTTGTAAGCATTAAAAGTACAATACGAAAGTACAAGAAAGATGACGTTGTAAACTATAAAAAGCGTACCTGACGAGTTTTCTCGTTCCACCACCTAAAACTTAAAAAACATGTGAGGGCATTTTATCTAAAGCAAAAAAGTAAGGTTTTAGTGTTCTACCCAACCCTAGGTCATATCTTGGTGAGTCTCTATTAATTTGATTAATGATGATTTCTCTTAAGCAAAACATATTAAGTTTAGTAGACCTCTAAGGTATCCAACAGATCTGCAGAATGAAGCAGGTCCATGCATCCCTCTCACTGTCTGGTGAAAAGTCTCAAGATCATTTAAAACTTATTTTGTTGCTTAATAACCCATCTTGTAAATACATTTAATGCTCAATTAACTTTGATGTTTCAATTATCCCTAAGAGTAAGATAATTATCACTTATAAATTAATTTAGAATTATGCAGGTGAAGACCCTTAAAGGGGCACGTTAATGTTATCAAGATAGTTAGCCAACTTTTTAATTTGGGCTTCTAGTGTATTTAAAGATGTTCAATTTTTAATTATGTTTTCACTTTTCTAATCCTCATTTAACAGAATTTGATTTAGCCTAGGTCACTACTAAGCCCTTTAGACTTTTGATAGATGTCATTGCTATATTTTTTTTTTGAAATGATGTTGATGGTTCTTTTTTTTTTTAAGTCATTTGAACATCAAGAAGGTGTACTAAATTAGTGAGTTATCAATACCCAAAATCATACCCTTAATACTAAGATCATTTAATTGACTAGACTTCAAAATTTTAATAATTTAAGGAAATTACAAATTTATCCTTTAATTTAAAAGAAGTGAGATTGGTTTCTACCAATTAATCCCTTATGTTTCAATCATTCAAATATGTTAATTAAGATCAACAGTTGCTCATTTCCCTCTCTTGAATTAAGCCCAAATGTTAATTAAGGCTAAATTTCTAAAATTACACTTTGGCCCCAAAGGCTCTATTACTTCATAATTCATCAAATTTAATTCAAATGACTTTAAAATTTTTATTCTACCTCACTCATGGGCGAATTAAGACATCACAAGAGAAAATGGGATTTTTCAAATTTTAATTTAATTTATATATTTATTTATATTCAAGAAATAGGAGTTATCATAGGAAATTCTACAACTTGACCAACTTAAAGCCTAATCACTTGAAATTTATAATAAAGTTAGGCTTACACTACAGAATCATGGGGACCAAATTTCATGATTTTTTTTATTTTTATTTGAATTATTAGAATTGTTTTAAATTTTGGAGCATTTATTAATTATAAAATATTTTAAATGTGGAAAATTAAGTTTTGTATATTTATTAAATCTCCCTATGTTCAAGGAACACAGAGAAATAAATTTCACATTTTTTTAATTTTTCTTTCAATTGTTAGAATTATTTTAGTGAAAATCCATTTTTTGCTTTTAAAAATTATTTTAAGCTTCAAAATTCCATATCTTCACTTAGAAGATTAGGAAAAATATTACAATTTTTCCTAAGTGCTTAGGAAATAATTTAGAATATTTTCATGAATTTTATTATTTTTGTGATTTTTATCATTTTTAAATTATTTAAATATTAAAAAAAGGCTTAAAAAGGAAATTTTATTTTAATTACAAATTTAGTGTTAGAATATTCATCTGATCATAGAGAACGCCAAAAACTAATTTTTATAAATTTTAGAGTTATATTTTAAGTGTTAAAAATCATTTTAGTGTTAAAAATGATATTTAACTTAAAAATTCAATTTGAGTTATCAAATGAGCTCCGAATACTTTGAAATTTTATGGGGAGTTCTCTGAACTTCAAATTGCAGTGGATATTAAAAATCAAGTCATTTAGATGTTTGTGTTTCCCAAAATTAACTTTCTTTGCATTTTAGGGCTTGTAAAAATTAGGTGTGTTCTTAATGAATTAGATCATGAAACATTTTTTAAAGGTTTCTCTGGCCATAATAAACCTTCCAAAGTTTTCTTGGTATTTTCTAAGAAACATGTAAATTATTATGATTAGTATATGCAAATAATAGACATAAACTTGAAAAATATGGATTACTGTCTAGAGATCTCCTCTGATATTGGAAAAAATTAGAGAATGTTTCTTAAGAGAGAGAAAATAACATGTCAAAATTTCAAGCCATGGTGAAATGTCTACATGCATGGAGAATCAAAAGACTAAAAAAAATGTTTAATTAATTAAAAACAAAATATGCATCACATAAACTTCAAATTATTTCCACATTTTTCTCCTCTCTTCACTGAGCAAGAGGGCATTTTTATTTTATTTTTGTGATTTTTCTATACCAAGAAATGGATTTTTGAAGTTAGGGATCATTTTTTGATTTATTTAATTCCATATTTATCTATTTAAATGCGTGGCGCCACCTCATCCTAGGCAGTTCCGAACGACGACGAGGCGCGCTCCCATTCGTTGTGCTTTCCACCTTGGCATGCCACGCGACCCACAATTCACACACCGAAAGTTCATCCGGCTAGATCTCGTCCGTTGATTAGATAAACGCGCGATCGGACGGCTCCCCGTCATCGTCCCAAAATAGGCTAACTCGTGACCATTTCTAAAATGATTTTTAATAATTAAAATATAACTCAAAAAATTATAAAAATTGGTTTTGGGAGCTCTCTGTGATCAGCATAATTTTCCAAAAATAAAATTGTAATTAAAATAAAAACTTCATTTTGAAGCCTATTTTATATTTAAGTAATTAAAATTTAATAAAAATAACAAAATTGATAAAATTCACAGAAATATTCTCAGTTGTTTCCTAAGAACTTAAGAGCAATTGGAATATTTTTCCTATTTTTGTAAGTGATGATATTGAATTTTTAAGCTAAAAAAAATTCTTAAAGGCTCAAAAATGATTTTTCTTAATCTTTCACTTTAATAATCATAATGATTCAAAGAAAAGTCAAAAAAATGTGAAATTTATTTCTCTAGGTTTTTTGGCCTCCGAAAGATTTAATAAAAATGCAGAACTTTTAAAATATTTTATAAGTAATTAACACTTAAAAATTTAAAATAAAACTAATAATTCAATTATAACTCAAAAAGTCATGAAATTTTGTCCAAATGGATTTTTTATTTAATTCTACCACTAGTAAGAATTTCATGGGATTAGGCTCTGCCTTGGTCAAGATATGGAATTTTCTTTAAAAAACCCTATTTTGCATATCAATAATTATATAAATTAAATTAAAATTTGAAAGATCATATTTTGTCCTTTGATGTCTTAATTGACCAATGATTAAGATAGGATGAAAATTCTAAAGTCATTTGAATTAAATTTGATAAATTATTAAGTGATAGAGCCATAGGGACAAAATTATAACTTTGAGAATTTGGCCTTAATTAACATTTAGGCTTAATTCAAGAAAGGGAAATGGGAAACCTTTTTTTATCATAATTAACTCATTTGAATGACTGAAACACAAGTGATTAATTGGTAGAAACCACTCTCATTTTTTTTCCTAATTAAAGGATAAATTTGTAATTTCCTAAATTATTAAAATTTGAAAGTTAAGTATATTAAATGATCCTAGACTTAAGGGTATGTTTTTTGGGTGTTAATAACTCTTTAATTTAATACCCCTATTTGATGTTCAAGTGACATATAAATGTTTTGATGATGAATTATTATCATTTAAAATTTAATCTCTTTCAAAATGACTAAGACATCCACCAAGTTCTTAAGGACTCATTAGCGACCTAAGCAAAATCAAATTTGGTTGAATGAGGATTAGAAAAGTGAATGTAACTAGAAATTGAACACTACAAGCCCAAGTTAAAGCTAAAATTGGCTAAGTGTCTTAATAGCATTAACTTACCCCTTTTAATTGTCTTCACTCACATAATTCCCAAATTAAATGACAAATGATGATTACCCTACTCTTAGAGATAATTGAAACATTGATGTTCATTGAACATTAAAGATATTTACAGGATGAATTATTAAGCAACATAATAAGTTTAAATGACCTCAAGACTTTTCACCAGGCGGTGACGGGGAAGCATGGACCTGCTTTTTCTCCTGACTTGTTGGATACCTCGGAGGTCTACTAAACTCACTATGTCTCGCTTAATAAGATCATCCTTAATTTAAATAATAGAGGCTCACCAAGACATGATTTATGATTTGATAAATCATCAGAACCTTATTTTTTCCACTTTACATAAAATGCCCTTACATGCATTTTGAGTTTCAGGTGGTGGAACGAGATGACTCATCAGGTACGCTTTTATAGTTTATAGTATCATCTTTTTTCTATACTTTCATCACTGCATTTTATGCTTACAAAGCTTTCATGTTAAACAACGATGTCACCCTGCATGAAAACTAAAAATGCTAGGATAGCCGTAAAACTAAAATCAAAACTAAAGTCAATCAAGATAAAATTCACCGCCACAACATTCAAAATATATAACAAGGCAAAATTTAATCACAAACATCATAAAAACCACAGTTGCAACTAAATTAAGACGTCTCTATCGGATGATCGGGAATCCCTCGGAGGAGGTAACCTACAGTTGCTAATGAGGCTTCCCACGGCCTAGATGAAAGTATGGAACTCATTAAATTGAATTTAGTAAATTCATTTGGACTAAGTGACTTCGATAGAAAATTGTGGTACCAGAATGAGGGAACCGTAGGATCCTAACCGGTGTCACTCTAATCAACTTTAATATGCCCTATAACATATAAAAAACTACAACCATAAAGTCATCTGATTTGACATCATAACTTGATAGATAAGAAAACTTAAACTAGCCACAACAAGGAGCTTGGAGCTAGCATTGTGGGCAGCACGACCATCGTCAACAGAAAAACCTGTCTTCCCCTGCTAAATCATTCCTTCCTTAGAATTAAAGAACCAAAGCTATAGGATTTCAAAGTTGTTTGCTTATACAATGTATATCCTCACCTCATCTTTAGGAATTTGTAAAGCTCTATTATAAAATATAAGCCCTAACTCGTCTTAGGATTCTGAGGTTGTTGTTCGTCACGACCTAAATCCTCACATCTTCCAGCCAATTTGTGTGATTGTTTCACACAAATGTAAGCCCTAACAAAAAAAATTAGTAGGGTGAAATAGTTAAATAAATGTTTCCTCAAAATTGAATACAAACAATAGGATAGACTAGAAAGTCACCGAGGTTATCCTACGGATATATGACATCACTTAGTTCTTCCTCCTTTGGATTCTACAATAAATGTTTCAAACTTTAACCATTCCCCTTTCAGACATCTTTGTCTGATCTCATTAAAAAGTCCTATCCTTTTGACATCTTTAAGGACAATATTTCCTGATTTTTATCAAGAGTTTTCTTAGGTAACTTCGGTCATTTAAGATGTAATTAGCTATAGGGGCTTGCCCTTATAGAAAGCTTGTCCGAACCAAACTTAATATAAACCCTATTAAATATTTTATATTAAATATCGGAACTTGTCAGTAAATAAAATGGTTTCGCAGACCAAATGGATGTCATATATTTCTTAGTTTATCTGATCGAGCCTCATCCTTAAGTCTTGTGTTTATCCTTCGGGATAGATATAGGGTTTGAGGTCTAGTGTTCTTTCATTTAAACTATGAAAAATATGGTGTCAATTTAATTTCAAATTTTTTTAAAACTTATATATATATATATAAATTAAAATTTCCTTCTAAAGCGAGCGACAAGATTTTGATTTCGGTAACCAACAGCTTCCAACGGGCAAGTTTTCCTACCAAAAATAGTGCCGACAGTTTCTGGTGTCTCCGCTAGGGATGAGCTTTTCTTTCCATTTAAATTAGGAAATGCTATCTTCACATATTGGTAATGTGTCCATGTCTCTTATGAACCAAATTACTCTTTTTCCATTGACATACGTTACCCATTTCTATCTTGGGAAAGTACTATCAACTTTTTGGATTTTAGGATTGTTTGTTCAACCACCTTTAAATAGGGAGGTTCAGAAGGCCATTAAGGACTTTTAAATCTTTGTGTGGGGTCGGACCCCCAATAAGTGTGTTGGTGGACTAGTTCCACTTGGGCATTGTGTGTTGTTAAGTTTGTCCTGCACTGGGTCTTAAATACTTCACATCTCCTTTTTGACTTTGATTTGCTATTTTGCAAGTTAAATCAGATTGTGTAATGTTGCGCGCATCTTAAAATTTTTTTGTAATTAAATGTTTCTACTTTTAAGCTACTTTTACTAAATATTTTTAAAAATCCCCATAGACTAAATAAAGACTTACCCGGTCTACAAATCGACCTCTATTAATTTTTAGTGCTTGCACTAAGATCATGAGGTTTTGGCCAAGTAGCTAATCCCAGAGCTTTCTCTTTTTGAAGTTGCTACAATGGCGTACCTAATGCTCACTTTTTTCTGCAACCTGCCGATGAGCCGCGATGCCCGCAATGTCGCTCCCACCAGCAAGTTTGTAACAGGATTTGAAGATCTTGAGGTCTTTCTTGGGAAAGGCCCATTTGTCATAATGAATGTTGTCACTCCAGAGGTTCAAGAACTGTCTATCGAGTTTACCTTGAACTGCCCTCAGAATTTTCCTTCTTATGTGATGGTCAAAATTATTGTCACCACGGCACCTACCAATCATGTTGTTCCTGTTATTGCTAAGGGAAAAGAAGCTATGATCTTTGAAGACCCGACTGAAGGATTGGTCATCCCGTCGTCAGTGTTTGAAATTGGATCAAGTTCGAGGACTATACCGCTAACTCAAACCCAAAGGCGAAACCGTAATAGGAGGATTTAGAAGGCTACTAAAGCTTAGGCTCCTAAGAATATACTTGTTAAGAAAGATACTCACAAGGATGAGCCAATAGTTTCGGAGACCTATCCACTCCTTCAAGGAAGTAGATTCCATCCTTTAATGGGTACCAATGGGTACGAGAGTGATCCAATTTTTTTGTTGCGATAGATGGTGTAAAATTTAAATAAGTATAATCAATTGAAATTTGGATTCTATGCAAACATACATATCATTATCAAGTAATAATGGAATTTTTATTTAAGCCCCAAATATCGTTCCCACGGGGAAGTTTTAAATTGGAAATGATAAATTTGCTAGGAAACTTACAGAAAGTCAATTGAAATCACTGTCACTAATTTTAATTGTTGAGATGTAATCAAAATTAAATTTCTAAACTATTATCAGATAAAAAATGCAGGGTTTAAAACATTAAATACTAATCTATTAACTATGTTTATGCAACAAAGTTTTTTACGTGAAAAAGCATCCTTCCCACTACAATGAAGCTATAGTAAAATGAGATGAGATAAATGCTCATAAAATGTTTTGTGCCAGAGAAAAGCAATTTTAATTCTCCACCCTGATAAAGTGCATAGAAAATCATTATCTAATTTCAGTGTTTAGTCCCTAAATCCGTGGCTAGGCTTGAAGGATACCGACTGCCAGTCCAGAGCTCCCACTTCCCTTCACCTGAAGGCTAGCTCTCGCTTCAGTTTTTAAACAATAAGACTGAATTGAAGATTTTTGTCTGTCACCCTAAAGGTTCTCAAATTCTACACCCAACAAAGAATATTTTCCTATTTATTTGCACTTAATTCAATGAATGATGTTCTCCTCTATGGAATCAAATGTGATCCTCACTCTGTTGTAGAACTCATACTCCATTTCCCGTATCATATGTTTCACAACACATCTTAACAATTCAATTGGAAAATTTGAAAAGTAAATGAAGTTTGGACTTAAAAAGTCATCACAATTTATTTTACATTTTAATATTGGCACATCCATATTATCTCTTCATTTCAACAAATCTCAGAGTAGGGAGAAAGATAGAGGGAACTACTCAGACTTCATGAGAAAGAAATAATAAACAATTTTTATTTATAAAAGAAAGTTTATACAACACTGATAAACAAATAATACTTATCAGAAAACTCTTTCTCAAAGTAAATCCTTTATAGTCTTTCCTTAGAAATGCAGAAAGAAGATATCTCTCACTTTTCTCCTTCTCCAACACTCTTGCAGAAAGTTTCACACTAAATCTCACCACTAAAACTCTAAACTATGAAAGCAAAATAAAAAATTGACTCCAATATGGTAGTGGAATGGAATGATGTGGTGCAAAAAATGAACGTAGAGGAGTGAAAAACGTAGAGGAGCACTTTTTCTGATGAAATTCAGCCCGAAATAGAGCCCAAGGTCGGTTCTCCAAGAGGTGCCTCCAAGCACTCTTCAAAAAATTGTTCAAATAAATTGAACCTTTTAGAAACGGGGTCTGCACCGCCTTTGGCACTGTCAGCGCTGGTGTGGTGCCATTGGCGCTGACTAAAAATCTCCAGCCTTAAGTTGTTCTGTGCCGTCGGCGCTAAGCATTTCTTCAAAAATATAATTTTGACTCCAAACTTCATCCTTTTTGCTTTAAGCCCTAAAAATTAACAACCTGCAAGAGAACATCAAAATACCTTCCATTAAAGTTTAATATCACCAAAAATGAGAATAAAATATGGGTCTAAAAATGTATAAATTTTCAGTGTATCAAAATCCCCCAAACTTACATGTTACTTGTCCTCAATTAACTTCTCTACTACATAAGAAAATATGACTTATGGTAAAGAATTTACTTTTTAGATTTCCATATTTTAGTTCTCTAAATATATTAGTTTAACTGAATAAAAATTCAAAACAATTCCAATTAATACTAAAGGTGTAAGGATACTCACTAATTAAGTCTAAGGTTTCTGATTCTCTATTTCTTTCAAGAAAAATTGCAAATTATCATATTAAAGTCACTTAAAAAATTAATATGAAAAAGAACTTCATAAAATTTTATTAATAATTAAGTTAGTATTCAAATCAAAAGTTTAGAAAATGTATCTAAATCTTTTTCCTTAAACTGATTCAAGTGAAGCCAATTTTTAATTAGGCATCTCCTCATGTCTCTCCCCATATCTTTTCTTTTTATTTTCTTTTCCTTTTCTTTTTCTTTTCTTTTTATTTTATTTTTATTTTTCTTTTATTTTTCTTTTCTTTTTGTGAGGATTACTATATCTGGATAGCCTATAATGATTTCGAACTTCCCTATCCTCTTTTTAAAGTTTAAAACTTTTTACATTTTTTTTACTTAACAAATTTATATTAATTTAAAGATTTCATAAAGTTTAGTTCTTTTATTTTTACATGAATTTCTTTAAGATTTTTAATACTTCAAAAATACAAATTTCCTTTACTAAAAATAGAAAAACATAGTCTTATTCTCTTTTACCAAATATCTTAGCCTCTAAAATTAACCTTTATTTTTGAAAATTTTTACTTAATTTTACAATATATTTAGAAACATAAATATGGTTACCCAAAGTTAACCTCTAATACCAAAGGTCATGTTAAATTTAAAATTTTGAAAATATAGTTAAGTAGTACAAATATAATTTAGTTCTTTTCAAACAATGATATTTCTTCTTCCCCCCAAACTTAAATTTTTAAAAGATTTTTACAAAGAACTTTAAAAATGAAGGGTAAAAGAATATATAAAAAAGAAATTCATACCTGTTGGAGATTCTAATTTTTGAATATAAATTTTGAAATACTGCAGGTGCTAATATTAAAACTACAAGGCTAAAAACATTAAATTGCACATAATACATGTAAAATTTGCTGAGAAAGAGCTAATCACAATACATAACAAAGCGTTGAAAATAAAAATAGAACTAAACTTAATTCTAAAAATGAAAATAGTTTTCCACATTACAATTTAAAATAACATAACAAACAAAGTCTCAACAACATCACAACACTAACATTACAATCACACAGTACAAACACAAACAAAAAAATAAAATAGATCACCAATCATTATCTTCCTCGTCATCGACATCTAACTTCTGTTGCTGATATGGAGTATAAGTAAGGTGAATAGAGAACTAAACTGTATGATCACCCCTAAGATATCTCACTAAAACATCATCATAAGCTGCATCATATTCAAGTTTCTGGCGAATCATATCATCAGTGTGAGCATTTCTGGCCTCCAGATTCTGCATCCTATGATCCATCCTCAAAATATCTCCCTGTTGAATCATCATGTGGTCCAACAAGTCCCTGTTGATGGGGTCACTTGAAGTAGGCTCACTAGGGGTTCTAGAAGTAGAAGGAATATCTCTGGCATGTCTTCCAGATCTCCAATCAACATGAGACTCATAATTCTTGATGTTGGCAGGCCCAATCGGTCTTTGAGGCTCAATCCTCTCTTCATCAGATCTGAAATCAACTCCTGCATGCTCACAAAGTGTGTAAATCAGAGCAGGTTGTGCCAATCCACCAGTGGTCTCTCCTAGAGCAATAGATTGAGTGTTCATATAAATGATAGAGCCTACATTTATATCCATCACTTGCTAAATGAAAGAGTTAAGGATAGGTCTATCCTTGGTTACTTCGCTATGATGATTCGTTTAAGTCATCCTCCCATCAAATAAAATAATTTTAGGCCTTAGATAATACATTTAACATAGCAAGGGGAAAGTTAACTTTATCTCCATTCCATATTTTCCAAGCCCCTTTTTCACTAGTCAAAAAAGAAATAACTTCAACTAAAGCCTGATCTATAGCAGAAAAAGAATGACACTGGCATCAATACAGATCTTCTAATTGACAAAACTCATTAATTTTTCTTGGAGTAAACTTCACCCTTTTTCCTCAAACAAAAATAAAATCATCAGAAGCTTCAGGAAGGTTGGCATAAAATTCCATTACAATCCCAGCTATCGCATCGACAGTAAAATAGCAAAAATTTTCCCACTGTCGAGCAATAATCAAACGTTCAACTTCTCCTCCCAAATTTTTAATACCGCAATCCTGAATCAGCTTTTTATTTTCTTGCAAAATATAAAATATAGCACTGGCTCTAAAGCTATTAAATATTTTCTCATCATATTCTATTTTTCTTTTGCTCGATCTAGGTGCCATAAGAAATCTAAAAAAATTCGAAAAATTCTGAAAAAATCCCAAAATTTTAAAAATTAAAATGTAATATATTTTAAACTTAAAATTACTAAATAAGAGTTCATCACCAAAGGTTTTTCTTAAATATTTTTAAAATTTTTCCATATTTTTGGATCCATGCAATGTGAGATTAATCCTTGGTGAAAATAAAAAATTTTTGGTTTAAAGTGTAGCTATTACCTAGAGAAGATGAAATCCAAAGTCTAAATCGCCTCAAATCTGCTAAAAATCAAGCCCTAGCCACCCAAACTGAAGGTTGAAGATGACTTAAGCGTAAAAAATGGTGGTCACAGTAAAAATTACAAATTTTTAGGGGTTTAATCTGCTGTCAGGTCGAGGGCGCTGTCGGCGCTGAAGGCCCAAAAATTTCCATATTTTGATTTTTTTTAAATTTCAATTTCCTATCAACTTACTCCAAATTTTTAATATTTTAGACACAATTTTTATCTAACAATAATTTACAAACAAAATATTTCACAAACACAAATTTTCACAAACAACAACAAACTAACTTTTATATATGAAAGTATGCTTTTTACAAACACATATTTTTATTTACACAATCACACTTATCGAACAAACTAACTGTAAATCAGTGTCAAAATCAAGCCACAACACTAAACACTGTCACAAAACTATACACACAATTAAAGTTAAGAATTCTAAAGCAAAAATAAGCCTATTCAAATCAAATGCACAAAATTACACTAAATATATATAATGTTCTTAAATAGATAGAGAATCTAAAGTCTTCAATTATTACGCCTCTTCTTTAGTGCTTTCTCCTCCTCTGATATCTCCCATAGATTGATAATGAACATATTAGTTGTAGAAGGATTGGTATGGGAATTGATCTGTCGAATTTTCTTTGATCCACCCATTTTCTTTAAACATTCGAACTAATCCTGCTTCAAAAGTTCCAGTGTGATCAAATTTTTCTTTCATTCTCCAATCTAGATGATCAAAAAGGTATTTAAGATCTTCTATTGCATTTATAATAATCTGAAGTTCCCTTTCAATTTTCTTCAATTTATTTTCCAAAGCAAGCGAACTTCCAACTCTTGCTGGTATTAATGGAGTTGAAGCATGTGACAATTAATCTATGATGGCTTGAAATACTTCATTTCCATTTCCAAAATAATTCTCATCAATAAGGATCATGGGCTCCCAAGGTAATAAAGTCTTTTCCCAACTTTCATATGGCACTTGGGCTTGACTGCAGATCAAAAAGATGGTAGATGGATAACCAAGTCCATAATTTGGTCCATTAGTAAGGATACCCATAATAGATTTAAATATAATAGAATCTATATCGATGGGTTTTTCCATTTGAACGTAGACATAGTGTAACAAAGAACTTCCCAACGCCTTTGCAGGATGATCTTATCAAAAGAACCAGTTGGATTGATCATTCCATGATTAACAAATCCTCTTTCCTTGATCAATCTCCTCTTTGTAATAATTTTATTATATAATCGCTGCGCGTCAAAACTAATAAACTTTCTTTTGTTGAAAACTCCACACCTCAAAGTATTTCTGAAATTGGAAGCCATGGAATCCAAAAATAGGAAGTCTCTAGGCGTCCAGGAATGTTTCTAGGCCTTTTTAAACTCTTCTCGACGGTTATTATAAAGTGAAATCAAGCAAAAATCCACCAAAAGTCATCTAAAACCATCCAACCGTACTCAGCACCGTCGGTGCTCCCGATTGGCAATGCCGACACTGATGTCCATTATTTAGGGCACCGTCGGTGCCCATTCTGGCGTCGTCGACGCCAGTGGCCAAAATTGCGGCTTTCATTTTTTTTTTGTTTCAATTTGATTCCAAATTTTCCTCGAATACCAATATTTAACTTAATATAAAACAAATGCAATTGTGTAGGATTATTAACTACTAATATTTGAAACATTTTATCAAACAAAATAGTAATACATAGCAATATAAGTATGGGTTGCCTCTCACAAAGCGCTTGGTTTAACGTCGTCAGCCCGACATACCATTTGTTTAGTTAGGTTGACTTAACATTAAAACTACTTTAAACTGAGATATGTACCCTTCATAATAATGTTTCAAGCGATGCCCGTTAAATTTAAATAACTTTCCAGTGTTAGGATCTTTAATAATAACAGTTCTATAATGATAGACTTTAATCACTTTAAATGGTCCTAACCATCTGGATGTTAGTTTTCCTGGAAATAATCTCAATCTTGTATTATATAATAGAACTTTTTATCCAGGTTCAAATTTCTTATTAATAATCTTCCGATCATGCCATATTTTCATTTTCTCTTTATAGATTTTTGCATTATCATATGCTTCATTTCTAATCTCCTCAAGTTCATTGAGTTGCAATAAAATTTTCTCACCAGCATCCTTTAAATTAAAATTAAATTCTTTAATAGCCCAAAATGCTTTATGTTCCAATTCTACTGGTAAATAGCATATTTTTCCTTAAATCAATCTATTTGGGGACACTCCTATAGGAGTTTTATAAGCAGTTCTGTATGCCCATAATGCAGTATCTAATATAGCTGACCAATCCAATTTATAAGGATTTACAGCTTTTTCAAAAATGTGTTCAATTTCACGATTTGATATTTTTGTTAGACCATTAGTCTTAGGATGATAGCAGTAGAGAGTATATGCATTATATCATATTTTTGATCATTTTTTTAATTCTCTTATTCCTAAAATGACATCCTCATCTGTAATGATTACTCTCGGCATTCCATATCTTGTAAAAATATTTTTAATTAAAAATTTAGAAACACTCCGAGCGTCACATCTAGGCACAACAATAGCTTCAATCCACTTAGACGTATAAAAAAAGTAAGTAATATATATAAATTTCCAAATGAAGGCATAAATGGTCTCATAAAGTCTAATCCCAACACATCAAAAATTTCAACTTCTAAGGTGTAATTTAGAGGCATTTCGTTTCTTCTAGAAATATTTCCTACTCATTGACATCTATCGCATGTTTTAATGTATTCATTAACATCTCTAAAAATAGTAGGCCAATAAAATCCAGCTTACAAAATTGTATATGCAGTTCTATTTGTTCCAAAATGTCCTCCAAATTCAAAATCATGGCATCTTTCAATTATCTGTTGAGTTTCTTAATAAGACACACATCTTCTAATAATTAGATCTTTACATTGTTTATATAAATATGGGTCATCCCGAAAAATAGTCTTTCAAATCATAGATAAATTTCCTTAATTATTGATTCTTGATATCAGGTGGTAGAATATCACTTACAATGTAGTTTACTATATTATCATACCATGGTACATTCATTTCATGAATACTATATAAATGTTCATCAGGAAAATTTTCTAAAATTTCATTTGCAAAATTAGTTAATATTTCTATTTCTTTTCTAGACAAATGATCAGCTATTTGATTATCATTTCCTTTTCTGTCAACCATGGTAAAATCAAACTCTTGCAATAGAAGTATCCATACAATTAATCTTGGTTTAGCATCCTTCTTTTGCATTAAGTATTTAATAGCAGAATGATTTGTATGCACTACACATTTAATTCCAATTAAATAAGGTCAAAATTTATCAAATGCATAAACAATAGCCTATAACTCTTTCAGTAGTAGTATAATTAATTTGAGCATTATTTAGAGTCTTACTAGCATAATATATAACTTTAAAAACTTTATCGTGCCTTTATCCTAATATAACCCAAATAGCATAATCACTAGCATCACACATTATTTCAAATAGTTTCTCCCAGTCAGGTGGTACTATTATAGGTGTAGTGATTATTTTTTCTTTCATAATTCAAATTATGTTATGCATTCCTCATTAAAATTAAATTTTGTATCTTTTTCTAAAAGTTGGCATAGGGTTTATTTATTTTTGAAAAATTTTTTATGTAACGCCTGTAAAATCCAGGATGTCCTAGAAAACTTCTCACCCCTTTAGCACTATTAGGAGGTGGTAATTTTTCTATATCTAAGATTTTTGCAAGATCTACTTCCATGCATTTTTTAAAAATTTGATACCCAAGAACAATACCTCCTGCAACCATAAATTGACATTTTTTGTAATTTAAAACTAGGTTGATTTTTTTACATACTTCCAGAAATTTTTACAAATTATTAAGACATAACTCAAATGAAGTCCCAAATATAGAAAAATCATCCATAAAAACTTCCATTCCATGCTCTATAAAATTGCTAAAAATTGACATTATACATCTTTGAAATGTTGCAGGTGCATTGCATAGTCCAAAAGGCATTCTACAAAAAGCAAATGTTTCGTATGGGCTTGTAAAATTTGTTTTCTCTTGTTCCTCTGAAGTAATTAAAATTTGGTGATATTCAGTATATCCATCTAAAAAGCAATAATATTTATTCCCAGCCAATCTATCCAACATTTGGTCTAGAAAGGGTAACAGAAAGTGATCTTTTGTGGTGTTCATATTTAGTTTTCTATAGTCAATGCAAATTCAACAAACAGTTACTTGTCTTATTGGTATTAATTCATTTTTCTCTTTTTCTTCAACAGTCACTCCTGCTTTCTTCGAAACACAGTGAATTGGGCTTACCCAAGCACTATCTGAAATAGGATATATATATCCAACATCTAACCACTTTAAAATTTCTTTTTTAACAACTTCTTTCATTATTGAGTTTAATCTTCTCTGAGGATCCCCTTTAGGTTCATACTATTCATCTCATAAAATTCTGTGCATACAAATTAAAGGACTAATTCCCTTAAAATCTGTTAAAGTCCATCCAAAACCCTTTTTATACTTTTTCAACATCTCTATCAACTTTTATTATTGAATTTCAGTTAACTCAGAAGATTTAATAAAAGGCAATGCATGACTCTCCTAAAAATACATATTTTAAATGGGCAGGTAATATCTTCAATTCAAGTTCAGGTGGTTTAATATTTGAAGGAATAAGATTTTTACTATCATTTTCCAGCAAGTCTAATGCTTTAAATTTGCCCTGAATATAATCCAAATCTTCTTCTTTTACTTCATCTTCAGTATCAAAAATTTCTCCTTGCTTTACTTTATCTTCAAACTCGTTCTTAAACTACTCATTACTTAGATAATCAACTACTTCCATCTTGAAAAATTCATTATCTTTTCTATTATAGGATATTTCATAGCTTTTGGTATATTAAATTTCACTTCTTGATCATTAACCCTCATTATTAATTCTTCTTTTTGCACATCTATACAGCTCTCCCTATTTCAAGAAATGGTCTCCCTAAAATAATAGGAATCTCTTTATCTTCCTCCATATCTAAGCTCTCTCTATTGTGAGAAATGGTCTCCCTAAAATAATAGGAATCTATTTATCTTCCTCCATATCTAAAACTATAAGGTCTACAAGGAAAATAAATTTATCCACTTTTACTAGCACATTTCTATAACTCCCTTTGGATGAGTTATTGATCGATCAACTAACTAAAGAGTTACAGTAGTAGAGGAATTTCTCCCAAATTTAAATGTTTAAAAATTGATAAAGGCATAAGATTGATACTCGCTCCTAAATCACATAGAGCTTTTTCGTAAAACTTTTCTCTAATTGCACAAGGTATAGTAAAACTACCACGATCTTCTAATTTTTTAGGAAGCTTTTTCTGAATAATAACACTACACACTTCACTGAGTACAACGGTTTCATGATATGTAAACTTCCTTTTCTTGTTTAATACATCCTTTAAAAATTTCACATAACTTGGCATTTGTTCCAAAGCTTCAACAAAAGGAATATTTATCGTTAACTTCTTAAGGATTTCTAAAATTTTTTTAAATTGTTTATCTTTATTCTTCTACTTTAGTCTTTGAGGAAACGAAGGTAATGGTTTTTCTACAATGACCTGTGTTTGTTCATTTTCCTATTGACTATTTTACATTTCTTCCTTCTTTTCATCAACTTCAGTTTCTCTTTGGATCCTTGTTTCAACTTCTTTTCCACTTCATAATTGAATAGCTTTAATTTGCTCTTTATTTTGATCTTTTGGATTAACTTCCACAATACTTGGAAGATTTCCAAAAGTTCTATTACTAAGTGCAGTAGCAATATGTCCTAATTGATTTTCAATATTTCTAATAGCAACCCCTTGATTCTATATTTGATTTCCTATATTCAACACAACTTTTCCTTAACTTCTGGGTTAGAATTGGAGTTAAATCCTGGAGGATAATAAGGTCAAAAATTAGGATTTCCTTCATTGTTAAGATTTTTGGATGGATTCACCAAATTATTATAATTATTCCAACTAAAATTAGGGTGATTTTTCCATCTAGGGTTAAAATAATTAGAATAGGGATTGTTATTTTGATTATTTATAGTGTCTAAATTTTCATAAGATTATTCAGTATCAGTAATCTGTCCTAGTGAATTCTCCTCTAATACTAGGGGTATTTGAGAATAATTCACTCCCATTTGATCAACTTTTTATGAAATAGCAGCAATTTGAGATGCCAAAATAGAAATTGCATCAGAATCATGAATATTAGGTACTCTCTTATGATTTACCTTTCAGAGGGCCATTGAAAATTATTAGTAGTAATTTCTTCAATTAAAGAATATGTTTCATCAAAATATTTTGACGTTAATGAACCACCCGCAACAGCATTTATAATAGATCTACGTGATTCTAATAATCCATTGTAAGATGTTTGAATTATTAACCAATCTGGCAAAGCATGGTGTATACACTTTCTAAGAAGATCTTTAAATCTTTCTCATGCTTCATATATCAATTCCCATTCAAACTGACAAAAAGATGTAATATCATTTCTAAGCTTAGCGATTTTTGAAGGTGGTAAATATTTAGCCAAGGATTTTTGTGATAGTTCTCCCCATGTTCTAATAGATCCAGGTGCTAACAAATTTAGCCAAGCTTTGGCTTTATCCCTTAATTAAAAAGAAAAAGTCTAAGCCTAACAACATTATTACACATTCTATCATATTTAAATGTAGCACTAGCTTCAAGAAAACTAGCAAGATGTAAGTTAGGATCTTCAGTAGGGGATCCTCCAAACTGATTATTTTGTACCATCTGGATAATAGCAGATTTAAGCTCAAATGAATTAGCAGCAACATCAAGGTTTTGAATAGTCAAGTGAAGTTCATCTGCTATCGGATTCTCATAATCTTTTAAAGGTCTTTGTCGATTTTCATTTTTTGGATTATCTAAGCTATTCGCCATTTCTTGTAAATTTTTAACTTTTCTTTGTTGTTTTTAAATTTTCCTAATAGTGCGTTCTAATTCTGAATCGTAAGGTACTAAACCTTCAGATCCAATATTTTGCATAAATGAATAAAATAAGCAAAGTAAAATAAACACTCTAATAAAAATATTTCTTTTTGAATTTTTGATGTTTAAAATTTTTTTATCGTATAAATATTATCTCTAAATTTTTAAACTTATCAAAACTATTTAATTTAACTGTTACCTTCCCCACCAACGGTGCCAAAAACTTGTTCCAATTTTTTTGGTTGCGATAGATTATGTAAAATATATATAAGTATAATCAATTAATATTCAAATTCCACGCAGGTATACATATCTTTATCAAGTAATAACGGGTTTTCTATTTAAACCCCAAATATTGATTCCACGGGGAAGATTTAATTTGAAAATGATAAACTTGCTAGGAAATTCACAGGAAGTCATTTGAAATCACTGTCACTAATTTTAATTGTTGAGATGTAATCAAAATTAGATTTCTAAACTATTATCAAATAAAAAATGTAAAGTTTAGAACAGTAAATACTAATCTATTAACTATGTTTATGTAACAAAGATTTTTATGTGAAAAAACATCCTTCCCAATACAATGAAGCTATGGTAAAATGAGATGAGATAAATATTCATAGTATGTATTATGCCAAATAGGAGCAATATTATTTCTTTACCCCGATACAGTGCATAAAAAATCATTAGCTAATCTCAGTGCTTAGTCCCTAAATTTGTGGCTAGGCTAGGAGGATACTGGCTCCGACTCCAGAGCTCCCACTTCCATTCACCTGAAGGCTAGATGTCGCTTCAGTTTTTAAACAATAAGACCAAATTAAAGATTTTAGTCTGTCACCCTAAAGGTTCTCCAATTCTATACCCAGTAAAAAATACTTCCCTATTTATTTTCCCTTAATTCCATGAATGATGTTCTCCTCCATGGAATCAAATTTGAACCTCACTATGTTGTAGAACTCATACTCCATTTCCCAGATCATATGTTTCACAACACATTTTAAAAATTCAATTAGCCATATCAAAAATTAAATTAAGTTAGGACATGAAAAATCATCACAATTTATTTTATATTTTAATATTGCACATCCATATTGTCTCTTCATTTCACCATATCTCAGATTAGAGAGAAAGATAAAGGGAACTACTCATACTTCATGAGAAAGAAAGAACAAAACACAAATTTCATATATAAAAGAAAGTTTATACAACACTAATAAACAAACTATACTTATCTAAAAACGCTTTCTCCAAGCAAATCCTTTGTAGCCTTTCCTTAGAAATGTAGGAAGAAAGATGTCTCTCACTTTTATCCTTCTCCAACACTCTTATAGAAAGTTTCACAGTAAATCTAAACACAAAAACTCTAATCTATGAAAGAAAAATACAAGATTGACTCCAATATGATAGTGGAATGGAATGATGTGGTGCAAAAAATGAACGTAAATGAGTGAAAAACATAAAGGAGCACTTTTTCTGATGAAATTCGGCCCAAAATAAAGCCCAAGGTCGGTTCTCCAAGAGGTGCCTCCAAAAACTCTTCAAAAAATTATCCAAATACATCGAAACTTCTAGAAACAGGGTCTGGACCGCCTTTAGCACCGTAGGCGATGGTCTGGCGCCATCGGCGCTGAATAAAAATCTCTATCCTTAAGTTGTTCTGCGTCGTCGAGGCTGACCTCGGTGCTGTTAGGGTTGAGAATATCTTCAAAAACGTAATTTTGACTCCAAATTTCATCCTTTTTGCTTTTTTTTTGCTTTAAGCCCTAAAAATCAACAACCTGCAAGAAAACATCAAAATACATTCTATTAAAGTGCAATATCACCAAAAATGAATATAAAATATGGGTCCAAAAATGTATATATTTTTGGTGTATCAGAGAGTATCCAGAAAATTACTCCTACTTTACCATCACTTCATGGGCATAGTGAGGAGAGAAAGAAGTCCACTCCTATCACCCGAGTCAGTTCAATTTTCATAAGGTTAGCTGCTGATCCCTTGATATTGCTAATATGCAAAGTACAACAATAATTCAGATTATATTTTACTTATATTTCTTCACTTTACAATAAAACCAAAAACTTAGTCCTGAAGAAAATTAAGAATTTAACTTTTATTTTATATATATTGGGATACTATGCAAGTATATGTATCATTATCAAGTAATATAGGACCTATGATTAAGACCTGAATATCGAACCGATAGGGAATTTATACAATATACACTTTTAGAAAACTTTCTATTTTTAAAAAGATAATTACTTAAACTGAATATATTTTACAATAATAAAAGTTCAAATATTTTTGGTATTTTTGATTTTGAGAAAATAGTAACAACTTAAATAGATAACTAGATTTTTGTAGATGAAAAGCACTTAATAAGAAAAATATCTTTCTTCTTATCATGAATCAGCAATAAATATAGGAATTCTATTGTGGAAGTATGCAAATTGTGTTGTGCTAAATAGAAGCAATAATATTCTTTACCCTTACTAAAGTTGCTATAAAGAACATTGGCTAATTTAAAATTTGAATATTTCTGAAGACCGGCTAGGCAGGGAAGATACCAGCTCAAACTCTAGAGTTCCCTCGATTCCCTCCACCTGGGGGCTAATATCTCGTATCAGAACCTAAAACAATAAACCAANATAATTTTATAGAGGTTTTAATGATCAGTCAACCTGAATGACACCTGAATAGGTCGGGCTGACTACATTAAACCAAGCGCTTATTGGGAGGCAACCCATATTTATCTTTACTTTTATTGCGATTATAGTAGTTTGTATTTAAAATTATCGTTAGTTTNTACTACTCTTATTTACCCTTGAATCATCATAAAAATTAGATCAATTGAGAAAAATTGGAACGCATTCGGATCAGAGCAAAACTGTGCAATTTTTGCCTTGGGCGCCGACGGCACCCTCGAAGCAGCCAACAGCGAGTTTTTCCCGATAGTCCAGACAAAATAATACAGAGGCTCGCCGACGGCGCCCTCGACCCCGCTGACGGCGAGACTAGCGAGATGGCGGTTTCTTGGGTTCAAATGGCAGTTTTTGACAATTTTTGGGCGGGAGTTATCCTTTTAAACTCTGAATTTCGATTCCTAGTTCATATTTTCCCCCAAAAACAATGTGAAACTCCACCAATTTCATTCCTATGGCGTCCAATTCCCCTGATAATCCCAGAATGCGAGTTTTCAATTGGGAAAGTTTATTAGTGCGGAAGCGCAGCGAATCTTCAATAAGTTACTGATGAAGAAAAGATTGATCAAGGAACGAGGATTCGTAAATCGTGGATTAAATAATCACACGATAGCAATTGAAGGAACGATAGTGCGGCGAAGATGGGAAGTGTTGTGCTACACTACCGCCGCCGTGGTTGTTCCTGTTGTAAAAGAATTTATGCAAATTTACATGGAATCAACCAGGGAGTTGTTTATGTACGAGGAAGATGGATCACTTTCACTCATGCATGGATCAACAAATTATACATGATATAGAACATTCCTTTCTGCCACTATTCCAATTTTGTCCCGACAAGAAACCAGATGAATGAAATTTACCAATATTTAACGGACGAAACTGACGACTGGGAAATGAGAGAGAACGAGGTATGTTAGTTTTTCTACGACACTCCTAAATCCTGTTTCGAAACACTGTCACATTTTTATTTCTGCAAAACTGTTACTGACAATGAAGATCGGTAAAGTTTCTAAAGAAAGTGCTATTTTGAATTACTGCATCCAAAGGGGGCTGCCTATCGATATTGGATCAACAATTGTGAAGTCAGTTTTGGGCCTGATCATTCATGGATCAACTTATGGGCTTGGANCCAGAGCAAAACTGTACAATTTTTGCCTTGGGCGCTGACGACACCCTCGAAGCAGCCAACAACGGGTTTTTATTGAGAGTCCAGACAAAAAAATACAGAGGCTCGCAGACGGCGCCCTCGACCCCGCTGACGGCGAGACCAGCGAGATGGCGGTTTCTTGGGTTCAAATGGCAGTTTTTGACAATTTTTGGGCGGGAGTTATCCTTTTAAACTATGAATTTTGATTCCTAGTTCATATTTTCCCCCAAAAACAAAGTGAAACTCCACTAATTTCATTCCTATGGCGTCCAATTCCCCTGATAATCCCAGAATGCGAGTTTTCAATCAGCAGAAAGTTTATTAGTGCGGAAGCGCAGCGAATCTTCAATAAGTTACTAATGAAGAAAAGATTGATCAAGGAACGAGGATTCGTAAATCGCGGATTGAATAATCACACGATAGCAATTGAAGGAACGATAGTGCGGCAAAGATGGGAAGTGTTGTGCTACACTACCGCCAACGTGGTTGTTCCTGTTGTAAAAGAATTTATGCAAATTTACATGGAATCAACCAGGGAGTTGTTTTATGTGCAAGGAAGATGGATCACTTTCACTCATGCACGGATCAATGAATTATACATGATAGAGAACATTCATTTCTGCCACTATTCCAATTTTGTCCCGACAAGAAACCAGATGAATGAAATTTACCAATATTTAACGGACGAAACTGACGACTGGGAAATGAGAGAGAACGGGGTATGTTAGTTTTTCTACGACACTCCTAAATCCTGTTTCGAAACACTGGCACATTTTCATTTCTGCAAAATTGTTACTGACAATGAAGATCGGTAAAGTTTCTAAAGAAAGTGCTATTTTGAGTTACTGCATCCAAAGGGGGCTGCCGATCGATATTGGATCAACAATTGTGAAATCGGTTTTGGGCGTGATCGTTCATGGATCAACTTATGGGCTTGGACACCCTTCCACAATTTTCTCACTTTGCAGTCAGTTCCATGTGTTCTGCAAAAATTGGAAAAAGGTACTTTTACCTTAGAAGGCTTTGGACCCAATTGAGAGATTCCCAGCTTTTGAAGATGAAAATGACATGACCATTTTAATAGATCAATCTTCTCAGAATTCACTGCCAGTTCAACCCTTAATTCCCGGTAAAACTCTGGTGATCCTGCACACAATCAAGAAATTGGAGAAGGAGATACAAAATGTCATGAATGCAATTAATAATATCTCTGATTTCTTTGATCATCTAGACTGGAGGAAACATTTTGATCATTATGTACATTTAGAAGATAGTTTGATACGATTGATGAGGATGATGAAATTAATAGAGGAAGATTCTACTGAAGAATTTCCATTTTGACCCTTCTACAACCTCTTTGTTCATGTGCAATCATTGGGTGATCTCAGAGGAGAATCCAGTACTGTGTCTGAAGATTAGTAGATTTATATTACTACCTATCTGTCTATCTATGTAATTTGAACTTTGTATTTGCTTTGCTTTAGAATTATGCTTTTAGATCTCTGTATAGTTGAGACTAAGCATAGGATGTTTTGTTTTCAACATTTTGACTGTTGTGGCTTGGATTGCGATGCTGGATTAATGTGTTGAGGTTGAGAAAATACCAGACTTAGGTGTGTTATGTACCCCTTGGAATTTATATATAAATGTGATGTTTTGTGTTGTAAAAGTTTATATGTACTAAGTACATCTTTTATTCACTTAAAATTATGTCTATAATGATTAAACGGATGTCGTTTAGGCTTGGAATTGATCGAAATCGCAAAAATTTGAAATTTGGACAAAATCAATAGAGCCCGCCAACGACGCCATTGACACTGCCGATGGAAAATTTTTCCCGAAACTTAGGATTTAAATGCAATAGAGCGTGCCGACGGCGCCATCGGCCCCACCGACGGCGAGCTCGCAAAAAAACACCTTTAACCGTGATTTTGACCAGCCAACCACCACTATTCATCATCCCCTTCCTCCTAAAAATGCAATTTTTGACGTCGGGCTTGAGAGATCTTGGATTGGGAGGCAATTTCAAGGCTTTTTGACACCGGATTTGATCATCTCTAGGTAAGAGCTTCACTCCAAACTAAAAATATTTGATTTTCACCATGGTATTCTTCCACATTGAGGAGATCCAAAAATTTTGAAAATGTGAAGGAAATTTGGGAAGAAATTCATGGATCTTAGTGTTGAACTCTTAGAATTACTATTGGAAGCCATTCTTTGAATATTTGAACTATATTGTGGAATTTTTTCTATAATTTGATTAGATCAAAATGGCTCCATGACAAAAGAGATGGGTTGAGTTCGACGAGTCTCGCTTCGTCAATGTGATGGCTCAAACAAGATTTACTTCTGTATTTAAGGGAAAGAAGTGTTTACAAGATCGAGTTTTCGAGAGTCTTGGTGGAGAAATTGAACGAGTTATTGTCGAGCAGAGGTGGGAAAACTTTTGTTACACCACCAATAAAGCTGATGCAAATTTTGTGAAGGAGTTCTACGCCAATGTAATATATTTTGAAGATGGAATCGTTCAAATGCATGGATTTCTTATTGAATTTATTGTCGCCCGCATCAACACCTTTTACGAAGTCCCAGACTCTTATAGCTGCAATTATGAGTCCTTTAGTACAATGGAAGGCCCCCTAAATTATGTGATCAACTTTCTCAGTGATGGCAAAGGAACGTGGAGGATTAATCAACGAGAACGGGTAAATTTTTCTGCTTCCATGTTGAATGCCACCTCTAAGGCGTATCACTATTTTTTTTCCTCTACTCTGTTACCGACTTATTACCATAGTGAGGTAACTAGATATAGAGTTATTCTGAATTTCTGTATTCATAATAATAGAACTATAAATGTGGGGAGAATTATTTATAAAAATATATTGACTACGACAAGGAGAGAGACAAGTGGAGGGCTAGGACATCCTGGCCTTATTTATGCACTTTGCCAACTTTCTGGAGTGTAAGCTGGAGATGAAGAATGGGTTTAACCTATGAAACCCATTAGTAAAGCCAATTTAAAGACTTATGAATCCCATGAGAAATGGAGAACTGGAAGTAGGAGTGAAGAACCTTCTACTAGTAGAGATGTCCCCTCTACAAGTTATGACCTTCCACCTTCTAGTTCCCCTACTCTAACTGACTTGATGAATGAGTTGACCTTGCAGCGGAAGAGCATAGAGTTAATAAATGAAAGGATTGGAGGTTTAGAATGTCGACATGATTAGAATAGTGAGTACCTTCAAAGGCATTCAGATTTTGAGATAGCTTATTATGAAGCTCAGGCCCGATACTACAGAGGTGAGCCTGATGTTACTTTTCTTGAGTGCCCCCGATATACTCAATATCAACCCAATTCACCTGTTGATCAAGGCGATGAAGATATAGCTTGAGATTTTGATATTTGAATGTAATTGATGTACTTATATTNGTTGTTACATGTTCTCACAATAGATTTTAACGTATGGATTGGCCAAATCAATAAGTAAATGAAGTGCATGGATTTAAATCATCACAACTTCTTTCAACATTAAAGTTCAGTACTCTCCACAATTTCTATGAAAAACTTAATTTCTTATAATTTAAAGAAGAAAGACAAAGAAAACTACACAAAATCCATGGAGAAAATAAAACGACACTTTAGTTTAGAAGTAGAAATCATTGACAAACCAACAACAACTCTTAATTAAAACCAAAAGTAGTCTCAAAGCAAAAAGATAAAAACTTATCTCAAGTTCTCCACCAACTCCTTTGAATCTCGTCTCTTTACAATCACTCAAAATAAACTAACACAAAGGATGAATTAAAAGTAAAAGTGGTGCCTAAAAATCTCTCCGTACTAAGTCCCCAAATTGATGAACTTTCCAACTTTCCAAGTATTTTCAGGACTCTTCTCAAAGTCCTCTCTTCTTTCTTTGATAGTTTTCCAAGAGGTGCCTTGGAAACTATTCAAAATGTGTCCCAATTCGATGTATTTCCCAAAGAGATGCATCCTTTCGTGATAATTTTTGTTCATGGTGGTTCAACCACCTTTTAAGCCAATGGGTGCCTAAAAAACCTCTTCAAAACTCACAAAAACCGACCTTACTCATCTAGTAACTGCCACTGTCACTTAAGGGCGGGACCTCTGGCTCTTAGGCGTGGCCTTCTCTGTTTAACCGGCGCTTAAGCGTCGGATCTGGCGCATAGGCGCCTAAACTCATTTGCACATTTTTCACCTTTTTGCTCCAAATGTGATCCTTTTTCACTCGTTTAAGCATTTTTCACCTGATTATTTATATCTACAAGAAAATCTCAAAAATACCTTCCATTAAATCACAATATATCAAAAATAGGTATAAAAATGTGTCTAACAATACTATATATTTTAGGTGTATCAAAATTCCCAAACTTAAAATGTTACTTGTCTTCAATTGACACTTCAATCTTTAAATACTACATATGTTTGATATGTATATGAGTTTTTTTAGGAATTACTAAGATTTAGATTTAGAATTATAGCAGTCTAATTTAGAAAAAAATATTCAGTAAATGAGACAAACTTAAAGTTTAGAAATTCTTAAAGTTAAGAAAGATGAAAATATGAGTTTCTATCTAATTCGAAAGTATATTGTAGATTTTTCAAATTTAGAATTTAGTTTCTTTTATTATCTTCACTTAAAAATTTTCATTAAAATTAATTTTACTTACTATATTATATCTACAAGCTTATGAGTTTCTCAAGTCTTATTCTTTAAAATGATCAAATGTAGAACCAATTTTTTATTAGGCACTAATCCTCAAGCTTCTCCATCCTAATTTTTTTTCTCTTTTTCTTTTCCTTTTTCTTTTTTTTTCTTTTCTTTCCTTTTTTTCTTTTCTTTTTCAGACAAGGATTACTATATCTGGATAGACCTTTAATGATTTTGAATTCCACTTCTCTTTTCCTAAATTAAAGTCTTGATATAACTCATTTACTTATAAATATAATAATAATTTTGAAAATTATTTTAATAAAAAAAATTTAAGTATTAAAAATAAAAGTCTAAATTATCTAATTTTATCAAAAATACAATTTTTCTTACTAAAGATAGTTACTTAAATTAAAGATTCTCTCATCTAAAAACTTTTTAACTTAAAGTTTTTCTTCATTACTAAAAATTTTAACTAAATTTTTTACTCATTTCTATAATCAAATTTTACTTCCCTAATATAACTTCATATACACAATCAATTTTTCTTTTAAAATCAACATTTCTAAAATCAAATTTTACTTCCCTAATATAACTTCATATACATAATCAATTTTTCTTTTAAAATCAAATTTACTTGTAGTACAATTAAAAACTTTTAACTTAAAGTTTTTCTTCATTACTCAAAATTTCAACTAAATTCTCTTACTCATTTAAAAATCAAAATTTTCTTCCCAAATATAACTTCATCTACATAATCAATTTGTTTTCTTTTCAAATCAAATTCACTTGTAGCATATTTAAGAATAAATAAAATTCTAGTTTTTAAAACATTTTTCATCCCCCCAGACATAAATTTTTTAACATAATAAACAGTTTAGCATCAGACATATATAAGAAGGAATGAAAATTTAAAAATAACATGTTAACAGGAATTTTAAACCCTAATGATATAAGTATAAAACTAAAAACAGGAGTAAAATTAATTTTTGATCAACTTTTCTATATTTTCATTTTACTTTAACATGTAGAGACTTAATAAACTTCTAAACAGTGGGTATAAACTTAAAAGCAAACATACGCACTACTGAAATCACAATCTTAGCTTAAAGTGAAACTTGCAAACATAATAAAAGAAAAATAAAGGGTAGCAGTTTCTGAATTTCAAGTTTAAGATCCAAGTTAGCAAGATTTTCTACTTTATAACAGATATGAAATTAAGTTAAGTTCTAAACTAATTAAATCACAGTACTAAAAACAAAACAACAGTTACTACCCTAAAATTTAAAAATAAAATACTAACTACAACAAATGTCATAATAACAATAAAACATAAAAGTTCAAAACACAACAGTCCAAAACATCACACAAATACAAATGTTGTAAGCACAGACCACATAGTTCATATCATATTACAATCATAAAATAAATCTCTCAGCTCCACTCTTCATCATCAGAATCACCGCTATATCACTTATCTGTAAGCTCATAATCATGATATCGAGGATATGGACGAAATTGAACTCCTCGGTCACCTCTAATCAGGCTCTCCAAAGATGAGTAGAATTTTTCTTCATAATCACTCTTCCTTCTATTATAACTATTAGGATGATCTACAAAACACTCTAAATTTTGTACCTTATCAGCGATAAAATTGATATTATCCATCATCTTCTGCAATAACTCATCTCAGGTATCAGTAGACTCATCTCAAGATGTAGAAGCACGTGAAGTATATGGTCTAGATGAAGAAGCAACAAAGGTAGATGTAGCAGACGTTTCCATTCCATAGCTCCTAGAAAATCCTCCTCTCCAGCCAAAAATTGAATGCTCAAAATAACTTTTCACATTCACCTTTGTGATGGGCTTCAGAGGTAACAGAACTTCCTCCCAACTATCATATTTAACCCCAACCTGCTCACATAAAGAAAAGATCAGGGAAGCAAATCATAGACCTAGAGTTGTAATAGCTGTAGTAGAACTGAAGATAGTCTGACAGATCAAAGCTCCAATGTTAATTAGCTTTCCATATTGAATACAATAGTTAAACATCGCTCTTTCTCTGATCACTTCACTGAGATGATTGGTCGGAAGCAGACAAGCAAAAATGAAATAGTGTCACGCCTTTGAAGGTGCACATAACTTTGAAGTTGGGAAATTTACTCTCCTCTCATGGGTAATCTTCCAAACTCCTCTCCCAATAGTCAAGTATGAAATAATCTCATCTAACTCCGCTTCAGTAGGACTATAATTTTCATAATAACATAAAATATTTGGTGGTAAATGATAAAACAGGTTGATTATCTTTGGCGAAAAAGGAACCAAATTTCCTCGAACCATAACTTGATTGTCTTTAGCTTCAGGGAGATTTCCATAGAACTCCCTCGCAATAGAAATTGCAACGACAGTAGCGAAACAACAGAATTGTTCCTACTGTTGATGAACAATTAAATCTTCCACGTCTCCACCCGGATTTCTAAAACATCGCTCTTGAATCAGTTTGCGTGATTGCAACGCATCACTATACCGATCTTGAGCCTTTGAACTAACAAATTTGCTCGAATCAAATGGGCTTTTTCCTTTACTCCTCTTCAACTTGGTGCCATTCTACAAATTTTATAAATTCAAAAAAGAACTTCAAAAATCAAGTCTAAATCACTAAACTAAACTTCCAAAAGCACAAACTAAACTTCTCAAGCAATTTCCATAGATTTTTCCTCATTTTTCACCATGAATAGTGAATTTTCAATTTTCTCCAAATGTGCTCAAAATACATGATGAAAATTCAAAATTTTTGCATAAAAGTAAAGCTCTTACCTCAAGAAATCTGAATCTAGCAATTTTTTCTTGATTCCTCCAAGAAATCTCTACTTAATGCTGTGCCCTAGCCCTTAAAAATCACTATTTGGAGAGGTGGAGGAAGACAAGATGCTTTAAAAATGGTGTTTTCAGACCAAAATTTCACTTTTAATCGTGTCAGCGTTATTTTGGGTTGGTTTGAGGGGAGTTGCCTGTAAGAAGCTGTCGGTCATCGGAATCAAAATCCCGTCGCCTGCTTTGGAAGGACATTGAAGTATGAAATCAAACTGACCCCATATTTTTCATAGTTTAAAATGAAAGAGCACTGCACCTCAAATCCTGTATCTATCCTGAAGGATAAACACAAGACTTGAGGATGAGGCTCGATCAAATAAATTAAGGAAAGTATGAAGAACTTTTGGTCTCCGAAACCTTTGTATTTGCCGACAAGTTCCCCTATTTAATATAAATGATTAAATAGGGTTTATTTGGGTTCGGACATGCTTCCTATAAGGGCAAGCCCTTATAGTTAATTACATCTTAAACGACCGAAGTCACCTAAGAAGACTCTCAATAAAAATAAAGGAATATTATCTTCAAGGAATTTCAAAGGGTAGGACTCTTTAACAAAATCAGACGTACAAGTGTGAAAGGGGATTGGTTCAAATTTGGAACATTTTATTGTAGAATCCAAAGGAAGAAGGACAGGGATGTCATGGATCCAGAGGAGAATCTCAGTGACTTCCCAAGCTATCCTAATGTTTGGCTTCAAGGATGTCATGGATCCAGAGGAGAACCTCGGTGACTTCTCAAGCTATCCTAATGTTTGGCTTCCTGATGTCATGGATCCAGAGGAGAACCTTGGTGACTTCCCAAGCTATCCTAATGTTTGGCTCCAGTTTTGAGGAGAAATATTTAGGTGTTTCATCCTAGCAATTTTATTAGTTAGGGCTTACATTCGTGTGAAATGATCACATAAATAGCCTGGAAGATGTGAGGATTTAGGTTTTGACAAACGACAACCTCGGAATCCTAAGACAAGTTAGGGCTTATACTGTATAGCAGAGCTATGCAAAGGCCTAAAGATAAGGTGAGGATTTACGTTGCATAAGCAAGCTCTCGAAGTCCTATGGCTTTGTTGTTTAATTCTAAGGAAGAAAAAAAATGGTTTAGCTGGGGAAGACAGGTTTTTCTGTTTAAGATGGTCGTGCTGCCCACCATGCTAGCTCGAAGCTCCTCGCCACGACGAGTTTGAGTTATCTAGTGTGTCAAGTTGAAATGTTAAATCAGGTGGCCCTATGATTGAAGTTATTTAAATTTTATCAGGGCATGTTAAAGTTGATTAGAGCGACACCGGTTTGGATCCTACGGTTCTCTCGTTCCAGCACCACTATTTTCTATTGGATTCACTTAGTCTAAATGAACTTACTAANAGACCTTCATAAGTAATGAAATTGATCCAAGGGCTCTTTCTCCCTTTTGGTTGAATCCTCTTAACATCACTTTTCAGGATGAGCTCCTGAATGTTGAAGTCCAAATATGCTAACGTCCGTAGACTCATCAAGTTAATATTTCTTGAATGTCGAAATCCAAATATGCTAATGTCCGTAGACTCATCAAATTAAGAGATGCTTAAAAGTATAAATACGCTAATGTCCGTAGACTCATCAAGTTCAGAGATGCTTCAGAATCCACTAAAACTCTGGATAAGACAAATCTGCCAATGTTGATGGAGATGTAGAGCGGACGGTTGTGGTCGGCGGTACCGAGAAGCAAGTCTTCATCTGTGAAGGTTACCCCTGACAGTTCTGCCAACGAGCAAACTCCATCTGAGTATGTGCTAGACAACTGAGCTAAGCAAATATCTAGATCTAGAAAAGCTGTAAACACAGTGTCTCTCATCTCCTTTGATAAGATCAGAGCATCGTAGATGCTTAGTCGGGCAAGCAACTTCCTAAGATTAGCTAGGACGTTGTAGTCTACTTTGCATTCTCCTCTGATTTTATCTTGATTATGTGATTCTTCCACTAGCAGAGGTGGGGGTATGTCGGCGTTATTTCGGGCTTGTTTGTGGGGTTGCCCATAAGAAGCTGTCGGTCGCCGGAATCGAAATCCCGTCGCTCGCTTCGGAGGGACGTGGAAGTATGAAATCAAACTGACCTCATATTTTTCATAGTTTAAAATGAAGGAGCATTGTACCTCAGATCTTGTATCTATACCGAAGGATAAACACAAGACTTGAGGATGAGACTCGATCAAATAAACTAAGGAAAGAATGACGTCCCTTTGGTCTGTGAAATCTTTGTATTGGCCGACAAGTTCCCCTATTTAATATAAAGGATTAAATAGGGTTTATATTAAGCTGGGTTCGGACATGCTTCCTATACGGGCAAACTCCTATAGTTAATTACATCTTAAATGACCAAAGTCACTTAAGAAGACTCTCGATAAAAATAAAGAAAAATTATCTTCAAGGAATTTCAAAGGGTAGGACTCTTCAACGAAATCGGACATGCAGGTGTGCAAGGGGATTGGTTCAAAATTAGAACATTTTTATTGTAGAATCCAAAAGAAAGAAGGACTAGGGGATGTCATGGATCCAGAGGAGAGCCTTGATGACTTCCCAAGCTATCCTAATGTTTGGCTTCAGTTTTGAGGAGAAATATTTGGGTGTTTCATAACTTCCCAAGCTATCCTAATGTTTGGCTTCAGTTTTGAGGAGAAATATTTAGGTGTTTCATCATGTCAATTTTATTAGTTAGGGCTTACATTAGTGTGAAATGATCACACAAATAGCCTGGAAGATGTGAGGATTTAGGTCGTGAATTCCCAAGCTATCCTAATGTTTGGCTTCAGTTTTGAGGAGAAATATTTAGGTGTTTCATCCTACCAATTTCGTTACGGCTTACATTCGTGTGAAGTTATCACACAAAGAGCCGGGAAGATGTGAGGATTTAGATCGTGACAAACGACAACCTCGGAATCCTAAGATGAGTTAGGGACTATCACACAAATAGCCTGAAAGATGTGAGGATTTAGGTCATGACAAACGACAACCTCGGAATCCTAATGATGTGAGGATTTAGGTCGTGACAAACGACAACCTCGGAATCCTAAGACGAGTTAGGGCTTAATATATAGAAGGGCTATGCAAAGCCCTAAAGATAAGGTGAGGATTTACGTTGCATAAGCAAGCAACCTCGAAGTCCTATGGCTTTGTATCTAAGGAAGGAAGATTGGTTTAGCTGGGGAAGACAGGTTTTGATGTTGAAGATGGCCGTGCTGCCCACCAAGCTAGCTCCAAGCTCCTTGCCGAAACGAGGTTGAGTTATCTAGTGTGTTAAGGTATAATATCAAATCAGGTGGCCCTATGGTTGATGTTCTTTAAATTTTATGAGGGCCTATTAAAGTTGATTAGAGCGACATCGGTTAGGATCCTACGGTTCCCTCTTTCTGTCATCACTATTTTCTATTGGATTCACTTAATCCAAATGAACTTATCAAACCCAACTTAATGAGTTCCATAATTTCATTTAAACCGTGGGAAGCCTCGTTAGCAACCATAGGTTACCTCCTCCGAGGGATTCCCGATCATCCGATAGAGACGTCTTAATTTAGTTGAAGTTGTAGTTTCATGTGATGTTTGTGATTAAATTTTGAGTTATTTTTTATTTTGGATGCTGTGGCGGTGAATTTTATCTTGGTTGATTTTTAATTTTGGTTTTGGGTTATGGTTAACATGCAAGTTTATGTAGGTAAATGCAGGCATGAAACATGTAAGGAAGAGGCACAAGGAAAACGGTACTATAAACTGTAAAAGCGTACCCGGCGAGTCTTCTCGTTCCACCACCTGAAACTTAAAATGCATGTTAAGGAAGTTTATGAAGAGGGAAAGGTAAAATTTTGGTAATTTTCCTAACCCTATGTCATATATTGTTGAGTCCTTAAAAGTTGCGAATCTTCTCGTTCCACCACCTGAAACTTAAAATGCATGTTAAGGCAGTTTATGAAAAGCAGGAAGGTAAAATTTTGGTAATTTTCCTAACCCTATGTCATATCTTGGTGAGCCTTAAAATATTTAATTAAAGATGATTCCATTGAGCAAAGAATGTTAAATTTAATAGGCCTCTGAGATATCCAACATGTTAGGAGGGGGAAGCAGGTCCATGCCTCCCTCTCACCAACAAGTGAAAAGCCTCAAGTCCATTTAAACTCATTATGTTACTTAATGGTTCATCCTGTAAATATCCTTATTACTCAGTGAACATTGATGTCTCAATTATCCCTAAGAAAGGGGTAATTATCATTTATCATTCAATTTAAGAATTATGTGGGTGGAGACCCNATCAAATAAATTGATTAAGATCAGAGGTTACCCATTCCCCTCCTTGACTTAAGCCTAAATGTTAATTAAGGCAAGATTTCCAAAATTACACATTTGTCCAGAAGGCTCTAACACCTCATAATTTGTCAAATTCAATTCAAATAACTTTAAAATTTTTATCCTACCTCATTCATGGGTCAATTGAGACATCAGAGGAGGAAATTTGATTTTTCAAAATTTAATTTAATTTATATATTTGTTTTCATGCAAAAATAGGTTTTTTGAAAGAAAATTCCTAACTCGACCAAGGTAAAGTATAATCCCTTGAAATTCTTACTAGAGGTAGACCTATAATAGGGGAGCCTTTGGGTAAAATTTCACAATTTTTTGAATTCTCTGTGATTTATTAGAATTATTTTAAGTTCTGGATTATTTAACAAAAATAAAATATTTTAAGTGGTGAAAATTAAGTTTTATATTTTTTAAAAATCTCCCTATAGTCAGAAAGCTCAAAGGAGAAAATTTTATATTTTTCTGATTTTTCTTTGATTTACTAGAATTTTTATAGTGAAAAACTCATTTTTAGTCTTTTTTTTAAAAAAAGATTTATTTTTAAGCTTTGAAATTCAATATCTTTATTTAGAAAATCAGGAAAAATATTCTAATTATCTTTAAAAGTTATTTTTAAGCTTTGAAATTCAATATCTTTATTTAGAAAACCAGGAAAAATATTCTAATTGGGGAAGCAATTTAGAACATTTTCATGAGTTTTATTATTTTTGTGATTTTTATGAATTTTTACTTGAAACAATTTAGAACATTTCCATGAGTTTCATTATTTTTGTGATTTTTATGAATTTTTTAATTATTTTAAATATTTAAAATAGGCTATAACTTAGAACATTTCCATGATTTTTATGAATTTTTAATTATTTAAATATTTAAAATAGGCCAAAAAATTAAGTTTTTTTCTAATATCATTTTATTTTTAGAAAATACCTCTGATCACAGAGAACTCAAAAAACTAAGTTTCATTATTATTTTATTTTTATAAAATATCCCTAATCACAGAGAACTCAAAAAACTAAGTTTCATAATTTTGTTTATTTTTATAAAATATCCCTGATCACAGAGAACTCAAAAAACTAAGTTTCATAATTTTTTTCATTTTTTTAAAAAAAATACCCCTGATCACAGAGAACTAAAAAAACTAAGTTTCATAATTTTTTGAGTTATATTTAAAAAATTATTTAAATGTTAAGAGTGGTATTTATCCTTAAAAATCAATTTAAGTTATCAAATGAACTCAAAATATTTTGAAACTTTTATGATGAGTTCTCTGGATCATAAATTATAGTGGAGATCAAAAATCAAGTCATTTAAATGTTTATATTTTCCAAAATTCTGGAGATCAAAAATCAAGTCATTTAAGTTTTTATATTTTTCAAAATAAATTATCTTAGTGATTTAGTATTTGGAAAATTTAAGGATGTTTTAAATGACTTGACCCATGAAATTATTTTCAAAGGTTTCTCTAGTCATGTTAGACCTTCCAAAAATTTCTTGGGATTTAATAACCAATATGCTAATTTCCATGATAATTTTAATTAAATGATGTGAAATAACTTGAAAAATATGGATCTCTATATAGGAACCTCCTTTGACTTTGGAAAAATCAGAGAATATTCCTCCTTATAGAGGCTACAATATGTCAAAATTTCAAGCTAAGGTGATGAGTCAATATGCATGGAGAATCAAATGATTCCAAATAGTGTTTGATTAATTAAAAATATTTTATGTGATAATATGCATGGAGAATCAAATAATTCCAAATAGTATTTAATTAATTAAAAATATTTTATGCATCAAATGGGCTCTCAAACAGTGTTTAATTAATTAAAAATATTTTATGCATCAAATGGACTTGAAATTTATTCCACCATTATTGTCATCTATTCACCGAGCAAGAGGGTATTTTTATTTTATTTTTATGATTTTTCTACACAAAGTTATGTATTACTAAGCAAGAGGATATTTTTATTTTATTTTTTTGATTTTTCTACACAAAGTTATGGATTTTTGAGCAAGAGATATTTTTATTTTATTTTGTGTTTTTGTACACCAAGATAGGATTTTCTAAGTTAAGGGTATTTAAATAATTTAAAAAGCCCTATTTATCTATTTAAACAGCGTGTGTTGACTAGATCCTAGGCAGCTCCGAAGGCATGCGGAAAAAGTACTATTTATCTATTTAAACAGCGCGTAATGACTAGATCCTAGAGAGCTCCGAAGGCATGCGTGGCGCGCTCTTGTTGGATGTCGCCATCCATGTAGCTGCAGACTCGGCCCGCAGTTCACGTTCTGAAGTGTTGTTCGGCATGATCTCCCCCGTCCATTTGATACACGCTTGATCGAACGTCTCCCCAGCATCGTCCCCGCTAGAATGATCCTGTGCCTATCCACTCTAAAACCTTAAGATCTCGGCCTAGACTCAACCAAATCACTTTGGGCTTGATCCTATGTACTCGTCTAAGTGAGACGAACACATCCATATGGCTAAGGCACCATAAAATCAAGCTTAAATAAATGGAGAATCAAAATAAGCTCGGGAGGAGGAGGAGTTTTATACCTACTCTAAGAAGGGAAGCTTCGATCAGAGGTGTTGACACGTTCATTGGGGTGCAAGAAGGCTAGGGATTGAGTCCCTGGTCTTGGTGTAAAGCCTAGGTATGAATTCGACCAAGCTCAATTTTAGGTGTTGGTCTAGAGCTATGTTAGAGGCTCTGTAGAAGGGGGATTTGATGGGTATTTAGTTTCTTTCACTACTGTGATGGTGTGGGAGAAGTTAATTTGAGTTCGGTGGACTGTGGAGGTGTATTGGCTTCTGTCTTGGTTTCCGGCAGGGTTACAAGCTCAAAATTGAGCTCCAACAATGGGAATGGGTGAGGAAAAATGGTTGGGATGCACTGAGGGGATCTTAGGGAAGCTCTGTGTGAAGTTTGGAGAGGCATCTCTGAGAAAATTTCAGCGCACCTCCCATGGCCGTGGGAGGTGAGTTTTTATAAAAATGGCCATGGGGTGGCTCTCAGGGCACCTCTCATGGTCGTGGGAGGTGAGTTTTTATAAAAATGGACATGGGGTGGCTCTCAGGGCACAAGTTTGGGTGCATTACCTCCCATGGCCGTGGAGGTGAGTTCTTATAAAAATGGTCATGGGGTGGCTCTCAGGGCAAATGTTTGGGTGCATTGTGGTGCTTAGGGGTGATTTTAAATAAAAATGGCCATGGGGTGGCTCTCAAGGCATAAGTTTGGGTGCATTGTGGTGCTTAGGTGGTTTTTATAAAACTGGCCATGGGGTGGCTCTCAGGGCACAAGTTTGGGTGCATTGTGGTGCTTAGGTGGAGGGCAGTTCATGGGGTGGCTCTCAGGGCATAAGTTTGGGTGCATTGTGGTGCTTAGGTGGAGGGCAGAGGAGCTCATAGTTTGATTTGGATGAGATGGCCTCTAGGTTTGATTTGGGTGAGGTTCCATGGGAGTGGCTCTCTGTTTTGGGCTTTTCCGGCCACTAGGCCAGCTGGCCGGCCAGGGGGAGGTGGCTAGGAGCTCAGGGAACCCATAGGAATCCATCACAATAATTTAATGCAAATGTGCTTTGATTTGGCAAAGATATCTTAAGCATGTGCATTTTTGGAAATAAGATCCCTTAATTTTGGAGAACTTTGGTTTGTGGCTTGATTTAGGTGATTTCATTGTGTTTGGACTGGTCACTAAGTCCAACTAATGGCTGTGGTGGAGTTAGTTTTGTGGCATTAAGGTGGTTAGGTCACATTTAGTGCATGGGTCCAAGTGGGTGCAAATGACCAAAACTTGGGTTTAGGTTAGGATAACCATGTCAATTTGTCCAATTGATTGTTGCATTTGGTGTAGATGATCATAAGGAACAACTTTGGTGAAGGATGGAAGTGGTTTTGAGTCCAATTGAAGGGCCAATTTGAGGGAATTTTGAACTTTAATCAATTTGGTCATGTTGGGCTAGGCTTGGGCCTAGCTTAGGTTAGCCTTGGGCTAAGTCCAAATTGATTGTTTTAAATGGTCAATAGGGGCCCCATGAAGAGTTTTCAACATTGATTGGATGCAAATTTGGAGATTAAGGCAATCAATTGGGTGAAATTTGTGGACTGACCCAATTTGGGGCTAAATTTGAGAATTTTGGATTTAGGCCAAAATCAAATGGATTTGAGGCTTCAACATGCAAATGGATGGTTGATTTTGATGTATAGAAAATTCATAAAGATTTACAACATTAATTGAGGCCAATTGTAAAGTTGTGGTTTATTTTGATGTATATGAATGTTATCAAGATGTTTCAACATCAATTGAGGCCAATTGACCAGGCTATGGGTTCAATTTGGTGAGATTAGGTCATATGGTCAAAATTGGGTTTGAACAAAATCAAAATTGGGTTCAAATCATGGAACAATTGAGCTTGTATTTGGTTTATTTTGGTCATATCAATAGTGAATTTGAGTTTTTGATTGGAATTGGGGTCAATTGAGATCAAATTGGTGGACATTTGAGTTGGATTTGGGGAAATTAGGTTTTTAAAGGGCAATTTAGGGATTTAATTTAAAGATGGTCAAATTGGCCAAATTGGGTTATGTGGTAGTTGAGAAAAATGAAATTGGGATTATTTGGAATTTATTGGGATTTTATGATAATTTTTGGAATTTTTGGGATTTTGGGTCCAAGAGGGGTATTTTGGTAATTTGGGGGTATTTTAGGGGCAAAAGGCCAAGATGGGTATTTTGGCAGAGTTGAGGTACCAATCATCACCAATAAGCCATGGACCAATGGAAAACCCATTTTGGGTCCTCTACATACTGGTCTTAGCCAAACCATAACCCTAGGGCTAGTAGGTTTAGGGAACCATCTACATGAGTATCCCAAAAGATCAAGAGATCTAGGCTAGAATTTTGAGTTCATGGTTCTGAATGAATGTGGGTGTAGATAAGTGTATTGAGTGTCTTAGCTCCAGACCAACACCCAAGGTCAACCTTAAGGTGCAGCAATCCTAAGGGTGACTCATCCTAAGTTTCCCCCTTAGTGACCCCACCTACTAAGTATTTAGAGGTTGAGACCAACATGTGGAACTTCAAGTTGAGTAGAGAAGAGTTTAAAATTTCTAATGGTGAGGGTTCCATGTCTAGTTTTCTAAGAATAGTCAATAGGAAAATCCTATGGCTAGACCTTAGGCTACTAAAGAGGACAAACTAAACCTTAACCAAACAATGAGGTCAACAAGGTTCCTCTTCTCGAGTCATTATCTGTTTTCCTTTGTCTGTTGGAGCTGTTCTTGGTGGTAACACCTTTCCACTTCTTAAGTTGACTTCTATGATTTCTTCTTCTTAGATATCATTGTTGAATCTTCCGGTGTCTTTTCCTCCTCATCAAAGAGGTCTAAGTTGATGGCAAACGGTGCATCATGACGCTCGAGAGTGGCTCTTCGTTATCAGTGCTGTTATAAGCGATATCATTAAGTTCTTCTTTGGCCTTGAAAACAAGTTCATTGGACTCAAGCACGATTTGAGGATCATTTTGAGGATTTAGATCGCAACTAGCTCGGTCATAATCAGTCACGTTATTACAAAAAATAGTCAAAACGTAGCCGAAATCACAACCATTATATTCATAAGACCCCGGAGGGATAAAAAGATAATCATACAAAGTCAAGGGTTCGAGGATTTTCTTCCCCAAATCCGAGACAACCAATCTTGTAGAGGCAGCCCCTATCCTACCCCCCGTGCTATCAATCTTGGCAGTGACGCTCTTCTCTTTGTTGTTCTTTGTTCTTGACGATGACAGATTTTTTGGCAAAATCTTCAGCTCGCGGTCGGTATGCTGCAGACTTTGAATGGAGGCTTGTTTTGATGCAGACTGTAGCTTGTTCAGTATCTTCTTGGATGATTTGCTCCATACTTCATTCTATCCTTCTTCGGTATTTGTAGAAGCATGTTTCGATGAATCCTGTATTCGATTGAGGACCTTCTTGAGTTCATCCCAAGTTGTACTCCATCCATCTGTTCCGACATATGGATCAATTGGGGAGATTGACTCAGCTGAAATCATGTTTATGGAACCTTTTTTTGGTTCTCTCAAGTACTCCTTCGGGATTGTTATATTCTCTTCCTTGATCTTCTTCTCGAGCCACTCTTTAAAGATGAAACACTTGTCTATAGTGTGTCCAAGCAACCAGTGGTATGGGCAATAATTTGGTTCATTCCTCTTATCCACCTCTTCGGGTTTATTTGGATCAAGCAGTTTGAATTTTGGTTTCTTCATCAAGCTTTTGAATATTTTAGGTACAACTTCATCTTTAAAGGAATAAACAACTTTCTGTCGCTCTAACAGGGATATTCTTTTACCCGATGTTCGAGGTGATCCCTCCTGAAACGGCCGTTGGTTGGATTGGTTGCTCTGAGAGTACTGTGATGAAGACTGATGATGATCTTCTGCATATATTTTTATCGGCTTCTTTCCTTTGTCGACAATTGTGACTACCTCTGATTTCTTGTCGAACACTCTAGTCACCTTAGCCTTTTCATGCGTCTCCATGTGCTTCATTTCTTCTTGAAGACTGCTGGCTTTATTGAGTAGCTTTCGAAGGATTTGATGGTGAGTCCCTTAAACATGAAAGCTACTGGCCTATGAATGCTTTTGAGTAGAATCTCAATTGCTTGATGTTCCTGTAACTGAGGTTCACATTTCATGCTAAGGTTTCTCCACCTCAAAATATATCTGCCAAGGTTTCACTAAGCCTCTGCTCTTCCATCATGAGTTCTCCAATAGACACATGATGCTGCGCCCCAGCAAATCTTTTCATAAATAACCGTTCCAACTAAGAAAATGTTTTAACTGACCCGTTGGGCAAGTCAGTGTACCAGTCGAAAGCAATCCCTAACAAGATGCTGGCGAACTACTGGTAGAGTATGGCTTCACTATTCCTCGGGTTGCCACATATGGCTCAAAAATGTGCTATGTACTTTCTTGGATTTCCAGTCCCATCGAATATCTTGAAGTTTGGGGTCACAAAACCCTTGGGGAAAGGGACGACATCAAACTCCTCTGGGTAAGGTCTACCCTTTAAGATTGATGCACCGCCATTGGACTAGGCTAAGGCCTCCCACACTTGTTCAACCATTTGTTTGAAATCTTTTTCTGGCATGGCACCTGATGGGAAATCCTTCTTTGGTTGTTCTTCTTTTTCTATCGAAGTAGTCTCCCTTCTTTCATCTGCGATGTGTATGATTTCTTGCTGATTAATCTCTAGAGAAGCCAATCTTGGTGCTTGTGATTGCCCGTGAATGGTGGCCATGGCGGTCATAGCTGCAGTCATCTCTTTTATTTTTTTCTCCAGTAGAACAACTTGCTCATCCCTTAGGAGGATAACCCCACGCAGCTCATCTACGGCGTTCTCTTCAGTGTGAGGTTGAGCCTGGCGCGCAGATGTGGAAGCCCTGGTTTCGATCACATGGACATCCATGAAATCTTCCTCCAAATAATCACTATAATCAAAATCTTCGTTGTCACTATTGACGGAAACTCTGTGTTCTCGAGCTAACTCAGAAATCTCAATTCTGAGTTTCTCAACTTTTTCCTCAATTATCAATTCCTTGATTGCTTTAAGATCTGGAGGACCTCTGAGTTTCTCAACTTTTTCCTCAATTATCGATTCCTTGATTGCTTTAAGATCTGGAGGACCTTGGGGAATGTCCTCAACGTGTTCCTCCATCTAGCTGTCTATTATCGCGATGATGTCAAATATCTCAGGCACTGGTTTTACTTCCTGTCTTTCAGGCTCACTGAACTGTGTCGGTGTAGTGACCTTGGGTTCCCATACCCTCTTCTTCTTCGACGATGATGTCTCAGGACAGAACGTCTTAGTAGAAACATCGGTATATCAAGGGAAGGTATGCTCTCCGTGGTATAGACCGGCTACAGTGTCAGGTAATCGTTTTGTCTTTCTTTCCGTGATTGCAAGAATGACAGGTAAACTTCTCGGACCTAGTCTTGACTTAATTGGCCGGCGACCTGCAGTCCTGGTGGCGGTATGATCGGTGGTGACCATAGCAGTATCAACTCGGTTTCCCAAACGAAACCAGATGGGAATATGGGTAGGTGACTTTATAGTCTACCTAGGAGATTCTCTAGCGGGCTTAATATCCTTCAAAATTTCATTCTTCATATGAAGGGAAATTGCATGTCCCACTCGTTTAAGTGACTTTAGTGCAATCTTTTGAAGACTGCACTAACTCGGGCGATGGGGATGAATTTTTTACCCTCCTCACCATGTCCATGAAGTAATGGTAATGCGGCAGCAATCTTCCGGATACTCTCATATCCATTAGTATCTGTCAGAGGATGGAATCTACTCCCTTGTAGGAGTGGATAAATTTCTGGTAACACCTCTTCATCTTGATGAGGCTCCTCCTCAATGGATGTGTTTTACGGAGCTTGGGCTTTGATGGCCCTCCGAACTCTTCTATTGTGGTTCCTCCTTTGGGTTCGGGTCAGTGGTAAAGTCCTTGAGCTTGACCCGATCTCAAACGCGGGTGGCGGAACAGTTAATCCTTCAGTCGAATCTTCAAGACCATCACTTCTTTTCCCTTAGCAGTAGCAGGGATAGCAATCTTGATGACAACAGCTTTAGCCTTCTTGTAGGCAGGGAAGTCCTGAGGGTAGTTCAAACTAAATTCTGCAGACGGCTCTTGTATTTTCGGAGCAGCAATCTTCATTACCACGAATGGGGCTTTCCCAAGGATAACCTCGAGGTCTTCAAATCCAGCTCCAAACTTGATTGTGGGAGCGACGTTACGGGAGCTGCAATCCTTTGGCAGCTTGCAGGAAAAGGTCAGTGTTGGGTAGGCCATCGCAGCGGGCTTTAAAAGAGAAAGTTTTAGGGTTAGCTATATGGTCAAAAACCTCATAATATTTAGTGCAAGCACTGAAAATAGAGGTTAATCTGTAGATCGGGCGGGTCTTAATTTATGTGTTTTTTTTACATCTTTGTTAAAAAAAAGTGTAAAATTTAATTAATATTTTAAAGTGCGCGCAGCACAACACGATTTGGTTTATTTTGCCAAATAGCAAGTCAAATTTTGAAGGGAAATGTGAAAAATTTTAGGACCTAGTGCGGGACCCAATTAGTGGCACAAAATGCCCAGGTGGAATTAGTCCACCGACACACCTATTTGGGATCCAACCTCACATAAAAATTTAAAAAGTCTTTAATGGCCTTCTTCAAAAATGGTTGAACAGCTAGTTCTGAAGTCCAAGGAATTAGTCGTACTTTCCCAAGATAGAAATGGGTAAAGTATGTCAACGGAAGAAGGATAATCTGGTCCAAGAGGGACATGAACATATTACCGATGTGTGAAGATAATATTTCTTAATTTATATAGAGAGAAAAGCATGTCCCCAGTGGAGTCGCCAGAAGGTGTCGGCGTTATTTCGAGTTGGTTTGTGGGGAGTTGCCCGTAAGAAACTGTCGGTCGCCGGAATCAAAATCCCGTCGCCCGCTTTGGAAGGACGATGAAGTATTAAATCAAACTGACCTCATATTTTTCATACTTTAAAATGAAAGAGCACTGTACCTCAAATCTTGTATCTATCCTGAAGGATAAACACAAGACTTGAGGATTAGGCTCGATAAAATAAACTAAGGAAAGTATGATGTCCATTTGGTCTGCGAAACCTTTGTTTTTGCCTACAAGTTCCCCTATTTAATATAAAGGACTAAATAAGGTTTATA